>CAFUXE010000515.1:661083-705640 GCA_903364295.1 Serranus cabrilla
CTTTCCACTCCGTTACACATTCAACATTTACAGGGAAACTGTCAGATGCACTGCAGAGAGATGCTGCAGTCAGGAAAATAGCATACAGAGCAGGCACAAAGTCTACAACTATCAACAAATATACACTATTGGTACGACAGGCAGCTGAGAAGCCCTGTCAGGTCTCCAGGCCTGCACTCAGAGGTGAAGGGGAGCTGAATTGAAGTGGTTGAAGTATTCAGAGTAGTAGAGTAGTTACCACCACACTGTAAAAAATACTCAGTCATACCTTTACATTTTTACTAAAAGCAGAGAAACCGCAGCTAATGATTATTTCCATTTGGGATTAATCTGCTTGATTATTTTCTTCAATAACTGATTGACAACATTTAATAATACATACATAATGAAATATATTTCAAATTTCAGCATGAATAGAAAAGTTTGTACATGTGATTTTAAATATATTTGTTTTTATTTCAAATAGTAAATTCAATACAAATCTACATTATAAACATTTTTTTTTATTATCCAAATTCATTGAAAGGAAAATCTGAAATCCTCACATTCAAGAAGATGTACTTGTATATACTATTTGGTAGCTTCAGTTATAAGTAAATTCCTTTTTTATAAGCTCTTGAATACAAAAATATGTTCCTGAAGTTAAAAAGTACATTTGCCTCTGGAATAGTGGAGTGGAAAGTTGCATTACAGGAAAGATTCAAGTGAATCCTAAAAAATGTATATAAGTCCAGAACTTAAATAAATGCACTTAGTTACATTGTATCACTGCTGAATCAGAATAAAAGGATGTCTGGGTAATGAGGTTAAGTCTTGAGTCATGTTTAGATTGATATTTCTGCTGCATTAGAAGTACATATATTTCAATGATGCAGAGATTTCATAATCATGGATGCATAACTCTAACTGAACCGTTTTCATCTCACAGATATGTGAAGCAGCACACACACAGCCCAGTGCAGTCCTCTGCTTTTAGTATGAATGAGCACATGCAGTCTGCCTGTAGACCGTCTCTCAGACTCTGCCCTGCACCAAAGCTGAACAGAGCTTAGTATGTATGTAACAAGGTATAGCAGCTGAATTTCTTCAGCCTTTTTTTCTTTTCTTTTCTTTTTTTTTGTTGCCTTGGAACACTCTTGGAATAGCTCTCCTAAAAGTATCTAGATCCACAAACACCTACAGCTACAAAAATTGGCAGATAATAAAGCATTTTGCTCTGCTGGATACCGCATTAAATAGTTTCTTGCAATTTACTTTGCCTGTGATTTGTAGCACACCATGTTGTGATATATAATTAAAAGAAATTATGCTTATTGAGATGATTACAGCCACAAAGTATTATTATCAGCTGTCTGGGGGTACCGTGGTAACGATGTGCAGTGAACTGCTGCAATATGAAAGAAGAAAAATGAGAAAATAATCCTTTCCCTCATTACTGAAAAAGAACTTTGTGTTGCTTCTGTCAAATAACACAATGTGAAGCGTAATGTGACGCAAAGAAACTAAAGTCTGTTCCACATGCCTAGTTAGCCATTAGGTTTGTGACCTTCTGGAAATGGTGGTTGAGAAAATATTGATCTTCAATTTGCTTTTAGTGCTGGGCAAACTGCTAACTGCAACTACACATACACACATTTCAATTATCCATGAGCGTACAAGCACTTAACACACTTGATACTTCTAGCAAATACATTCGATCATTATTGATTTTAAACAGGAAACCTGGATAAAGAAACTAAAGAAAGAGAGCTTACTATGATACAAAAGGTGATGGGTGGAATCTGCATGGACTAAAGACTTACCATCAAATTGGTTTTTCACTTCCACCCCCATAAATGTACCAGCCATGAAGGCTATTGTAGAAAAGCAGCACTTGTCATGAGCAGCAGCAAAGCAAGTAAAGCCTACTCCAAAGTACTAATGGATTTTTCAGGCCAGGGTCACTGTGGATCACCAGCAGTGAAGATGGAGGGTCGGCCAGTCAATGGAGGTGTTTGAGCTGAGGGCAGCCCCAGCGAACTACTCCACCAGTGATACAGCCGGGGCAATTAATGGCTTCAAGGTTAGGGAGGATAACATAGGACGGATGCCTTTATTAACGTACAATTAAACACAATCTTTCATACACCCTTGAGCATTACAGAGACATGTAAATTATGGTAAGTGGGACTTGGGTAAATGTTTGATAGTGTCTCATTTCCATGAACGCTATGAACATATGGCCATATGGCTCAAGGCTTACTGATTCAGACATCTTGCCTACCCACAGGAGCTTACTCTGGTGATTTGATTGGACTTTTTTTTTGCTACCTTAGCAAATGCTGAGCTTGTTTAAACACTGCGAGGTAACAGAGCTGGATGTTATTTTGTCATCATTTTTGGGGTGGTAATAAAATAACACTTAACACACAAAATATAGATTAAGGACTAAGGAAGGACAAGGAACAAAGTAGGAATTACCTCATATTTGGTGAAGGACCCTTTTTCCCTGGGTGACATGTCCCTTCTTTGCCATGAACATGGTCACTTGAGTTTATTTTGACACGCACCAAAGTGACATGGGTCAGCATCAACCCAGGCCACTGCAGGTTATCACAACCAATATGTATGTTTATTTTTTAGGCGCCGCCTTCTAGTGGCCTCACTGATTATGACAAAGCCAAGGCATGAAATTAGATAATATGTATAGCAAGCAACAAAGTCCACTCAAGATGGATGGGAGTGGTGGTGGATCGGTCAAACAAACACAGGACTTTGACCACTGTTCATGTCCCCAGTTAAATGTTTCAACTAGCATATTATATGTAATTTAACTTTGTTGCATAGTTACATCTCATTCTACATCATGTTTTACATAACTCTTGTAACTACCTCACGTCCAGCAGTAACTACCTAACATCACATTGTCTTTTCTCCTGTTACACCATCCCAACCATGTCGTTTTGTTTCCAAGACTTAACCAAGTAGTTTATGTGCCTAAACTTAAACAAACTGCAGCCATTTCACAATGTTAACCGTGTGTGTAAAACCGCAACCTTTACTTTTAGGTATGAGATTGTTATTAGATGTACTGTATCTCCTGCTACTGGAAGGGACAGTTATTTCAGAAACATTGCTGTTGGTTGCATTAGAGGGTAGGAACAAACAACAATATGTGATCTTATTGTTCAAAATACTTTTTGTTTTTAAGACATACACAGTTCTGCTACCAAAAAACTCACTAGAGCACAAAATATGTATTGATCCACGGCTGAAAATAGACTCCAAAATATACACTATTTACTCCATTTGCTAAAAAACTGCAGTCAGCTGTTTTTAGAGACCTAATTGTTGTTTTGTTTTTTGTATTGTTTAATTATATATTCAGGACCTTTCTTTTAAGATTACATCTTAAAAATAGTTTCTTGATAACAAACAAGCAAAAGTCTAAAATTAGATCTGAGTCATCTTTTGAGTATTTGCATGAAGGGCTCTTGTACTGTATGTTCAGTTGCTGGTTTATACTCACTCGTCACAGACTAACTACACTGTAGGAGGAGATGGACAACACCTGAGGCTGTGATTTGTTGTGGTATGTTCAATTACACTGTTCTAGTCTGGCCAAAGGAACAAAACTACATGAACAGCTCCAAAAAAATTTAAATAAACATGATTATCGTGAACATACCCTTAAGCAGAAGAAGCTGTATCTTCTTGCCTGGCATTAAATAAACATGGTCAGCTCATACAGTCTTAACCCCTGCTCTGGATATAATTGAGAAAAGAGTTTTGCGGCAGTAGTCTCCTTTAGCACCATGCAGGGGGTATCGTTTTGGGTTCAGCGAGAAGTTAATGGATCAGAACATCTGTTACGCATTGTGGTGATCATCATTAAGAGACTGTGGGTGGTGGTGGCTCTGCAGTTTGTACGGCTGGAAGGACATTACCATATGCTGTGGCATTCAGATGGCGTTGGGCGGGTTTGTAACTGCTGGGCCACTTTCCCACAGCATGGCTTAGATTGTGGATTTGCATACTGTATATCAATGGAGGCTGTTATTTCGGGGAGAGTTTAAAATTCAAATCTTTTGCAGCACAATGACTGTTTTACTACCATGTAACTGCCTGACACTATTTTCTTACCTTGAGTATGTCAGATGAGTGTCACAACATCCCTGAATCCACTCGATCTATACTGTCTGCTGTGATAGATGCTTATCAGGATGACAAATATTTACTGCCTGCCTGGTATATCACTTCTTATGCCATGTGCACAGCACTCATGCTATCAGGGTTTCTGGTTGTCATAGACAACTCTCTGAGGACTTTTGTATTTATGAGCCATAGGCTCACAGAGCCATTTATCACACACTCTTTCACTTACTTCAGCATAAAATAACGGACAGTTGTACCTACTTGCAGTATAGAAACATGTGTCATGTTAAAGAAATCCAGCTTGCTAAAAGGAACAGTTGGTAAAATAAAATAGAGTAAAAGTTATTGTGAAGAATGTTTTTTGTTGTTCATTTTCTCATGTAGTGGCCATTGTGCACGCTGCTCCCTTTTCCTGTATTGGATGGACTTTATGTTTGGCTTCACTTTTTGTGAGCTGAAATATTTAGTAGCACATTTCTGTATCCATGCATATATTTTATATGTTAATCAGTAAGCTGCATATGAAAGCAGATGACTCCAGCAAATCCAGTTATGAACACAATGCAACTGATGCATAAATGATGAATGCATGCTCGACCTTTGTTTCTGTATTAAAATGTGCTCTTAATAGTGGCAAGATATGAATATGTGCACAATTTCCTCCTGAAACTCCTGTGCATCAGAATCAGAGCTGCAGTAATGAGTGGTCAAAATGTCAAGCGTATTCACCCGACTATTTTTGAAAGCAATATTTTATTTTATTATCTAATGCCTGTGATGCAAATGTAACATTAAGTTGTTTAGAAATCAATGTCAAGTAATTGTAACAATAAAAAGTGCGTATTTAGCAATGATTGTGTGTCGAGATGGAAGCAGATGGACAAAGGAGGAAGGAATGGTGCTTTAAAGGGGTTTTAAAAGGTTTCCGTGGATACTTTGATTGAGCAGCCTTGAATTATTATCATTGTGGTAGTTTTCAGCATCCTTCCAATTGGTAATCATTAGATTGTACTCACTGAGTAAATTGCTAAGATCTTGAAATGTGTTGAGGTTGCTAAAAAGGTTGCAAACATCCATCACTGTTTAAACACGGAGCTCAGGAGTCAACATTGACCTTCACTATTTGCCGTACTTCGCACAGCCTGTGCAGGGCTATAGCTCCTTTTGGTTTGACCTTTAAAATACAGTGGTTAAGATTATCTGCCTAAACTGTTGGCTTGTTGGCAATTTATCTGATTTTGTGACAGCTCTATCTTGTCACAAGTAACTTTGTTGTAACACTGTTGCTGTGCACCAAGATCCCACTTTGTAGGTACAATGTCATCATGACCAATAAGAACAATGAAAAAGTTTGGACTTTTTTTTCTTAATGTATTTTATTTATTTACTTTACATACATTCACAAGAAAAAAACTGGATAAAGACAATATATTGAATGTTTAAGCTGACAAACTTTGTTGTTTATTATAAATATAAATCAGGGGCACCAACACACACTCATACCATCACAGATGCTGGCCTTTGAACTTTGTGGTAACAATCTGGATGGTAATTTTCCTCTTCAGCCTCCATGATTTCCAAAAACAATTACAAAACAGTTTAAATATGGGCTCATGTCAGATATCAGACCACAACACGGTGTTCCTGGATGTAGTTGGTATCTGACTTTCTCTTTGCATGGTTGAGTATAACAACAAACAGTGTTACTGACCTTGTAGTAATCCTTCTTACAATTAGTCAGTTGTTACTGCAGTGCCACCTGGGGATTGGAAGGTCAGCACCATTAAGCCTTTTGTGTAGAAGAGAAGTAATAACTCTTGACTTTTTTTTTGCCTCTTTGATGTTGAGTTTAAAATCATCGATTCCACACTTTTGCTCAGCAATAGCTGTGAAGGAATTTAACTACCACTGCACCTAGAGAGTGGAAATAAAGCATCCTCCATTCCCATTATGTTAATGTATATTTAAAAGTGAAAATGTTCATGCATGACTCCACATTTGATTAAATCCTGGACTCTCTTTCCTGCTGCTGTGTAGGTGTGGCAGTGTGGAGGCAGTATGGAGGTCCTGCCATGTGCCAGAGTGGCTCACATCGAGCGCACCAAGAAGCCCTACAACAATGACATCGATTACTACGCTAAGCGCAATGCCCTGCGGGCCGCCGAGGTGTGGATGGATGAATACAAATCCCACGTCTACATGGCCTGGAACATTCCCATGAACGTAAGTTTTTCTCCATCCGAGATCCCTCCCTCCCTCAAACCCTGAGCTACCCCCCTCTTCTCCCTCTCCTTCCCTCTCACTTGCTCATTCAGACATGCAGCCCGGGCCTCTGGAGAGACCAGTCAATAGAAATTCAAAATTCAGATTTCATCCCATTTGACCTTCACACTGGCAGCAGAGCAACGGCATAGCGAGGAAGCGGTGGAGTCTCACTCCAAACAGATGAGGGAGGTGCACCAAGTGACTGAGACGAGCCTCATGTCTAATCAGTCTATTTTCATACACATCAGTTTAGTTTAATTGCTTTCAAGGGTCTTTGAGATGGGCTGCAAAATAATAAACAGCTACTTTCATTAATAAAGAGTTTAATATTGAATCCTAATTGCCTCTTCAGCCATGCAGAATGAGATGATTGTCAGTGAAGGACGTCAGTGAAGGCCTCTGAAAGCTGCTCAAAACAACACTGCTGTTCACAACAGAACAATAACCGGCTGTGTAGCAGTCACATACAGGTCTGATATGCTGCAGGTGCCTGCATGTCGTCTAGAAATCTGGCACAACCATCATTACATGAGAACTCATGAAGTGCAGGTAGGTAGTGCCAGCTGGGGAAATGTTGTAACCATTGTGTGAGTGCAGCATGGAGGACATGTCGAGGAGGAGAGGGAGGGGGCAACTTTGACAAACTAGCCAATCAGGCCACATCCCTTCTCCTGTGTAATTACAAACACAGTGGCATGGCACGTTATTACCTCAGCTGTCCTGTGGCGCAGAGTTATTTTGTGTACAGTACAAAGACCTAACGCTACGATTATTCCATCTACCCCCCTCCTTCACTCTCTCCCAACCCGCCCATACACACAATCACAGATTCTTGTTATTGTCTGAGGAACCCGCTGAGAGCACAATTACTTTGGTGGGGGACAGCTTTATGATTCACCGCAGTGGCCAACCCCAAGTCCAAATACCAAACAACTTCTCACTAAAATTGAATGCATTTGTTAGTGTCACTTTATGGTACAAAAAAAAGTGGACATTTCCTGCTTGGATTCATTATTAACAGATGTTGAAAGCAGGTTCAGCAGCTGCCTTCAGACTCCAACAGAGAGGGGGAACTGATGAGAGAGATTTGCCTGGAAACAGTGGCTGATAATAAGACAACTGTGTATGCGTGTGTGTCCCTAAGCATCACTTTCTATGGGAAGGCCATTATCCTCTCATATGCATGGAGGGTATATTTTCAATGGCTATACAGAAATGTTTTTGTTTAAATATTCATGCACATTCAGGCAGTGCACTGATATTCACATACTCACATGAGCTTTGTGTGTGTGTGTGTGTGTGTGTGTGTGTGTGTGTATGTGTGTGTGCATCAGGATCAGGCCTCTGTGCCAGGCAGTGCAGCTATTAGGCATTCCCCTAATCAATCTGGGAAGCCACCTCCATAAGGCAGGCAGGGCCGTGAGGGCTCATAATTAAGCAGCTGATTAGAATTTGCTCAGCACAGATCATGTCTAATGAAAGAACAATAAAGGTCCCACATGACAGGCGCATCTATCCACCTCTTAACTAAATGCTTGTTGCGTCCTCCAGCACCTCAACACTCTCACGTCCTCTGTTCCTCCTGCAGCTAGTATTCTCACTTGGTTCTTAAGTAAAGTGCCCGCTGGCTAAGAGCTTCTTCTCTTCTTTGTTTTGCACCATTTGTTGACAGAACCCTGGGGTTGATTTCGGGGATGTCTCGGAGCGCTTGGCCTTAAGGAAGAGGCTGCAGTGTCGGAGCTTCCGCTGGTACCTTGAACACGTCTACCCGGAGATGCGGATCTACAACAACACCATCACATACGGCGAGGTGAGACACTTGCTAACAGGATTATTGGCAACACTCTGTATGTTAATTTTGCTATATCATCATCTGTAATTCTATTACCAAGCTGTGGTTTAAAGAGGATGCATACACGGAGACAGTTAATTTGATTCCACAGATGATAAATACAGAAAATGAGTTGGCAAGAATATATTAATTTGTGAGCTGTGCATTATCAGGATCTTTTTTGAGAAACATTTCCCTGCAAAGCAGTTAATAGTTTGTCAAGCATCAGAGCAGGGACAGGTTCATACCCTGCACTCTAAAGGGGACATATTGTGCTGGTTTTCAGGTTCATACTGATATTTGGGTTTTCACTGAATTAGTGGCATGCTACTACTACTACAGGTTGAAACATCATTCATTTACCATTTCTGACTTCACTACTTATAGCTACTTTAAATCCATTACAGTGTTTATCTAAAATTGTAATTTAAGATACTGAGACGAATCACAACAGAACCATACACATACACATGTAATATAAAGCTTCCATACGGTATTCTTTACAGCCAAAGGTCCCGCCTCTGTCCAGGCAAAGAGCCAATTATTTGTAAAGGTCTATGGGATGGCCAATAAGATTTCAGGTGTGACCAGTTGCACTCTCTGGACACATCCCTGTTCTGAATATATGAGTGCCTGTCTCCCCTTCCCAAAAAGCAAAACTTTCCTCTGAATGGTGTTGCTTGGTCTTCCCCATCTGTGCTCTCAGTGTATCTTCACCATCATTGCAGCTGACTGTAACTGCACTGCAGCAACACTTCCTATATATATATATATGATATACATACATATGGTATAGTTGTGACATCACAACCTGATGGAGGTCCTGATGTCTTTTAAAGACACAGATTCAGAATACAGCTGTACATCACTGTGGATTGAGAATTTCAGTACTTTTACAATATTTATATAGAACCTTGAAAAAAAAACATGAAAATCAAACTTTTTACATTATGGGACCTTTAATGAAAATAATTATATATTCACTGTGGTCGCTCAAAGGTAAAGATATCCCGTTGCCATAGCAATGCAGCATCACCACGCAGTATTAGATGCAATTTCCTCAGAATGAGTTTTAATTAAACACTTATTAGTTTTCCATTCCAATGTGATTGTTTTGGGCTTGGCTGCACTCTCAGCACAGTGGGGGAAGAAAACAGGATTATGACAGGTTGAAGAATTGAACATACTCCAGAGTCAGACACTATTTGTAGATTGGCTAAAACACACAATTTTTCGCCATATCAGTCGCAACAATCAGTCGCAATCAATCTTTGCAAATGCAATGTCAGAATAGATCAAAATTAACCTCTAGATTCATCAAAGCCATGTGAATTTACTCCCCTCTGTGTCCCCTGCCGCCTGTTTGGGTTTCTGGCACCAAGTTAATGGATTCCTCAGACTGGCAGCCACTTAAGTGGCACTATTTCAGATCTGTCGACAAGCCTTGTGTTGCCACACGGCCGCCGCGGCAGAAGTGAGTCTCATCTGTCACTGAGCATCAGCGCTGCGCTCGGCCGTGCTGACCAGACCGCCCGAGTGGAACCTTCCCTGACAACAGCACATGATAGATATGTCACAACCTGGAAATGAAGCAGTACGCATTCAAATCACACAGGGGCAAAGCTCATGCTCAATGCACACCACCATCTGGAGGCCTGGAGCAGACAGAGAGACACAAGTGGGACTGGTCACTGCAGGATAATATCCTGTCACGTCCAGGTCATCTGTTTTAGATGATGGAAGACTCCGCTGTCTGTACAAGCCACAGTGGATCTAATAGACAGGAGGCAGTGTAACATGCATACAGGAAGGAAATGGCGGGTCAGATTCAAGGGAAATTAACAATTTTCCATTTACTTTCAAATTCAATTTTGTTGCAAATGTGACCACAGCATCCAGTAGGCAGGAGGTATTTTTTGCCTGGTTCAGTACTCCGGATTGTGCAAAATGCTTATCTCCAATACTTTCCTACATCTAGTCAGAATGTTTTATTATGGCCACTCATGTAAAATATTACATTTTATTTTACCCATGTTATGCTAATGAAACCACTCCATTACAGAAGATGACGCAGGTTTTTAATGAATTGACACCCCTGATGGTGCTAATAAGAGAAATGAGATCCTCACCATCCTCATCATAATTATTTGCAACAATTATTGTCCATTTTTATAATAAATGCATGAGTGCTGTGTTATTATGCAAATATGCTTACTTGCTTTCATGTCAAGAGTTAGATGGGAAGATTGATACCTCTGTCAACAGTATGTGTGTATGCTCTATGCAGCATGTTAGCTTAGCTTAGCAAAAGACTGTGAATAAGAGAAACAGCTAAGCTGGCTCTCACTTAAGATACAGTCTATCTACTAGCACCTTTAGAGAGGACTCACTGATATGTTAAACAGTACCAAGTTGCTTTGAATGGTTCTGTGCTGGTTCGTTTGCGGGGCAGTGGCTCTCTCGAGAATTGAGATTAAAAGTGGTAATTAATGATCTTAAAGGGATAGTTTGGATTTTAAAACAGGATATGTATGAGGTACTTATTCATAGAGTTTGGAGAAACAGGCAGGAGTGCTGATGTGCCAGCTAAGTGTTGTACTACTGTCAATGGGGGAAACAGCAAATTATATCATTTTAATATTTATATGATTATTATGTCAATATATAATCTTTCATATTTTTATTTAGAACATTTTCTCGCTGCTTTACCTTGGTGTTGGACAGCCGTTTCCGACGGGGAACTAAAGCCTTAAATCCATCTATGTTAGCAAACAACTTTTACTTCAGTGCACCTGGCATCCACCAACCAAAGCCTTCTCTCTTGTCACTTCCTAACTCCGATCCTAATCTCTTCTTTAAAAACCAAAACACTGATAAAGTACCCGTGCCTCTTGTGTTGTCTTCCAGGTGAGGAACAGCAAAGCTAGCGGCTACTGCCTGGACCAGGGCTCTGAAGATGACGACAAAGCCATCCTGTACCCCTGCCACGGCATGTCCTCCCAGGTCAGACCACACTCATGTGTTCATTAAGCAGCCATGTTCAGCAGACTATCAGTCAATGATACAATTAGCTTTGCTGTCAGTCAGTCCATGTGTTTTGCAAATTCTTCCAAAATACCATTGCAAGTCTTAATTTTTATATTTTATATTTCTGGTTTTCTTGTATTGCCCTCTTGGCACATGCAAATTCTCATTTATGAATTAGCATATTCTGCACTTTAATACTTGATGACTCTCTTCAGGATGATGTGGTGTAATTACTCTCCTCTTCACAACCCATCAAAATAAAAATTATTTTTGTTTAATAAGTGGTGGTAACAACAGCGCTGTTGAGAGAAATATCTATGACTGATCACTTCTCTTTAACAGAACTATCCACTTCCACACTGATGCTTTTAAGTGAACAGCTAGGACGCACACTACAAGACACACTGAGGACAGCAGATTCTAATATTACCCCCCAAATCATCAGTGAAGTAGTTTCTGCAAATTGCAAATACAGTGAATTATAAATCTACATTTGGGAACTTCATAAATGTAAGTATGGTCGGGTTTGGATTAAATAAGAAGCCACCTTCTACTCTGGTCAAATAGTAATACAGTAGAGTAACAAAGATACACTGTGAGTTAACCACCTGTTTTAAAGGCCCCAGACACCCACAATGTGTTCTCAGGTTTGAAGCTGATGTTCAAAAATGTGAATTGTCCCACCCTTAACCTATGTTAGATGTACTTATTTAAAAAATATATAAATAGGCAAATAAATAACACAAAACATATAAAACATATACAACATACAACACATTTACTGCAGGGTATCTGTGTGATTTATACAGCTGTCTATGCAAAAGAAAAAGCTTCACTAAACACCACAAAAATAGACACATATAAAAAACATGCGGGGGGTCTCCGTCTCACACACTCAGTGGGGACTGAAACATTTAATAGAATAGAATCCTATTTTATCCATGAGACACGCTAGTGACGGATAAGGGGTTTATTACATCATTAAGCATATTATTCCTTTTTTGTATTGAAGGGACAAAATCATACTAACTAATACTATTGAGAATATTCACATCATAGACACTACCATTAAGCATTCCTGTAGCACATTACCAACAAAATCACACTGACCGAACACGGTCAGCCATCCTCAGTTTTGACCGAGATCTTTTGACATTTTAAAGCAGAATGCTCCTACTGCAGCTCTGTGTGTGTGTGTGTGTGTGTGTGTGTGTAAATTTATCCTTATGCTTCAGTCAAATTCAATTATATATTACACCGTTTTTTTGTTTTTTTTTTAAACATTACAAGGCTATTTCTTACCTCCTGCTTGTTTCTTTGGCCTAAACCTACTGCAGAGCCGACTGAATGACATTTCTGACTGGAAATACACACTGATCATATGAAAACACTTCGACATACTCAGTTGCAGTAGTGTTAGAAATGTTGGAGTTGCTGCATCTAAAGTTGAATAGACAAAATAGGGCATGCCTTTAAATACAGTGTTGGGCACAGAGGATCACATAAACAGGTAAAAAATGTGCCTTGATACGTGTGTTACTCAGTATTAAGTCTTACTTTCAGTGACATAAAGGTATATTGCAAAAATTCATTACAAATCTTATAGTGAATAATGAAATGCCTCAAGTGAAGCACAACGTTTCTCTGAATCATAATCAATGCGAACTTGAGTTGGAGCAAACATATTTTCCACAGCTCTGTATGAAATGATGCGTCTCCAAGAAAACTTTGTTTGAATTGCAGCCCACTTAAATCTTTTGCAGCCTCATCTTCTCCTTTTTTTTCTAGCATTCATCTTCCTGCAAGTCCCGATATTTATGTTTTCCAACATGTACTTGGAGATACAAGATGCATTCAAAGAAGAAAATCTTTCACTTCATTACAAAACCTACTCATAGATTCATTCTTATTCAAGTTTTTTATTTGCAGTCACACACATGGGGTCTTATCCTAACTTATCCAACTACAATAACATCTTTTCTTTACGAGTCCTACACAGCATGAAACAAGACTTTTTGTGTGACATGAAATAATTGTTAAGAATGTGTTGTTTTTTCAACCCTGATTCCAAAAAAGTTGGGGCATTGCGATAAATAACTAATGTTCAAAATGATATAAATTCTGAATTTGATACAATCTCTTTTTATTTCCATTTTACACAGTGGCCCAACCAACCCCCTGCAAATCATTTTTTATCTGTGTAATAAACACAACCCAAGTTCACACTTTAAAGAGGCAGTGTGCAAGTCTGGAGAATAGCTCATTGCTCAGCCTCATAGGTTGTGAAATACCATTGCTTGGATTGTTGCTCTGTTCCTACTACCAACCAAAATTGCCATTATTAGACCTGGACGACCTTGAAATAAGACTTAACAATCAAGTATCTTCCTTTAGAATTGCATACTGCACCTTTTAAACCAATTTAAGAATGAACTGGAGAGATACACAAGGAGCTACATTACTTTAAAGGACTGACTATGTAAAGCTTTAATGACACAGTATATGTTGCAGTATAGAGCTTACTGAACATTTGTATTTGTTCTTGGGACTTTATACTGAGCCAAAGCCACACACTGCTTCATGATCAGTTAAAAGTGTTTAAATTTTTCCCTGTCTTAATGCTCAGAAGGACACACTATGGAAAACTGGGCCAGTCCCAGGTCAGATTGCATGTAGTTCTATGAATATGAAGGCAAATGCTGCTGGAAAAAGAACATGTGTGCTCAGCACAACCTTTACTGAAACACATACCAGGACAAATGTCACTGTGGGTGGGAGGCTGTTGTCCTGTTTCTGTGCTGTGAAACAAAAGCTGCTCCCAAAGACAAATCATGCAAATGCTATTCATGCATAATAATTCTTACATTTTCCACCTTTTCTCAGGGCTTCTCTTGCTGCTGAGTGACATGTTTATTATCCGTCAAGGTAGGGAGTAATATGAGGAGGCCAGCAGCTCACCAGCCTCTCCTCTGTTCCCCTACAGAGAGCTCAGTGGGGTCCAGTAATGTAAAGCTTCACTGATTCCTTTAATCCTGATCCCCGGGGGAAATAAACAAATGGAGATGAATTTTGTTTCTTTGTATCATTAGATTACAGTGATGACCACCATTATAGTGAGCGAGGCCCGATTCAATTTGGTGGGACGCTGTGATTTTGCATTCCTTTTTGCTATTGCTCTGTTTACTTATGAAAAAATAAATGATTGGCTAGAATAATTCTTCATTGTGCTTCTGAGAAATGAGTCTCTCTCTGCTGGCTCTCCCAGTGGAAATCCAAATCATGGATAATGCCTCACCTTTGTCCCATAGAGTAATGCAGCGACCGCAAGGTGAAGGAGCACAAAGCCTGCATCATAGCTCTACACACACACACACACACACACACACACATACACAGACAGCACGCAGTAAAAGTCTTTTTCTGTTGATCGGATTGATTGACTTTGTCTGTTCAGCCATATGGCTATTAATATTCAAGGTAACTACTATTAGTAATGTATTATTATATATTTTTTTTATATTATTAATATCAGTATATTGCTTAGGGGTATGAGGGGTACAGGTGTGATCATATTTTCTACTTGCTACTCTACAATTTAATTCACGTCAATATGCTTGCTTGGCATCCTATATTAGTCGAATATTACATAATTTTATTGCACTATAAATATGAGATATTATCAGTGTTCAGCAACATTTGCTGAATATTTCTCTTTTGAGTGCATAATTACTACTGGGTCAAATTTCACCCGAAACACCACAGATGAAACTGTATGCAATGAAAAAAATATAAAAATGTGATTTATTGTAACTAGAAGCTAATTGCTGAGGATGTAATGGAGCCTTGTTTTTATTAAATTTCTTTTTTAAATAAGGGATGTTTCTAAACTTGAAAACGGGTCAAAATTTACCCAAACACAATTAGCAGACAGAGCCTGGTCAGTCTGATGTGTTTTCAGGTTTGTGGTTATTTTTTAACTGCCTGATGTCATTTAATAGATGGTAAACACAGTGGATGTATGTGCATAATCACACTGCTCTCTGGCACAGCACTTCTCTAATCAGAGGATGATAGAATCAACCATATTAATTAGCAGATCAATGCACGCTGCTTTACTAACGTCCCTGTTTTAACCACATTAAATGAGTGTTTAATTAAAGTAGTTCATTTACATTTTAAGCATTTTTCCATTATTGCTGCACATTTGCATCACCTGTGCTGTTGTTGACCAAATCAAAGAGGGGTCATCTATTCTCAGTGCAATATCCAATTTTCACCAGAGAATCATCAACAGCTGCTTTTTCTGGTTGCTACTCTGCCACAGAGAGGGTGCCCTCTGATCCCCCTTTTCCACAATTATAGAATGGGTTCTATTTCTAATTTTGACTCTTTCTGGGAATTTTGACCAAAAAATATGGCCTTGGAACGTGAAGTTGGTTCCTTGCCAATACCAAAAATAGCAGTTTTAATTGACCTTCATATCATTAATGTTGATTTTTTGGGATAAAAACAAATATTTGCAATAACAGAACTCTCTGTAATTGATGAGTTACACCATCTTGCTAGCCTTTCATTGATAACATATCCTTTATTACAATGGTTACACTCAAACTGGTGAAAAGACGGGCTGGTTTGCTAGCTACAGTAGCACCACGGTCCCAGTAACGTGAATGGAACCAGTTCAAGAACCAGAGTTAATTTGGTGGAAAAGGTGGCAACGTGAAAAGCAAACTTCCTGTGTTTGCTCCCAAAAGGAATCCCAGCTATGTGTAGTGGACTGGGTTGTGCATGGTGCTGATGGACACCCTCTGCACCGCTTATGCAGCGGGGCCTCTTAAGTCTCATAGTCCAAAATGCAGCGGACATGTGCTCGGTCCAGTGCTGAGACCCGAGCCAAGCCCTTCTTAAGATGTTTGTTATAATCTGTTGCATAAACTTACTCATAACTTCCTGGTGGAGCAAGGCACAGAAAAGGTAGAAATGTGGAGATTACAAACCAATACAATGTGCAAACACTCCATCTCATATTGACATTGTCACAGAGTTGCACCATTAACGAGCTAATTAAGGAACTTGTGATTAGCTTGACCTCCAGAAAGTGGCTGCAACTTTCATCACGGCGGATAGGCAATGGAGCGACTAATGTTGCTGCATGAGGCACAGGTTAATTGGCTTGGCAGAATCATTTCCTTGCGCTAATTATTTGTTATGGTCCCATTTTAAATGTATTAGCGTGTAAAAGGCTGCCAGACTGAGCAGTAAACAGGTATTAGTGGGGATTATATGGGGTTTTCCTTGTGCCCAGTCATAGTTTACACCATGGATAAAGCTGCTTAGAGTGTTATAACCCCAAAGGACCAAAGACAGCAAAAATCCATGAA
This sequence comes from Serranus cabrilla, assembly GCA_903364295.1. Lineage (NCBI taxonomy): Eukaryota > Metazoa > Chordata > Actinopteri > Perciformes > Serranidae > Serranus > Serranus cabrilla. The sequence goes on from CAFUXE010000515.1 coordinate 677,722, forward strand.
AAATTCTCAATCAAACTGCCTGTAAAAATGACCTTTAGGCTGCCACCTGGAAAAGAATAGCACATAGTCACAGCATTATATAAATATGTTAAATTCTACTGAGAATTTGAAATGTGTTTTTGTAAATGTCTTGCATTCTTTCGTTCCAAAGAATTATCCTTATCAGCAACAACCCAACCAGCTCCAGTGAACTCCAACTGACACGCAAAGTGGTGCTTCATTGTTTTCCTATTTGCTCCAAGTGGCTCTGTAGGGCAGAACATTGCATTAAAAACCACCTGCTTTCTCTCTTCTCACAAGGAGCGACGCCCACACAGGCCACTTACTGCAGCTCCAGTTTTTCCATCTATGCTCCAAAAATCATCCACTCAGACAAAGTTATATCAGATTGGAGAGATTTTTATATGCTCAAATTGATAGACAAAAGCACTTTAACGGGATATGACTCCACAACATTGATAGGTTTTCATACTATTACATTGGATTTGTTTTCAGGTTTGTAGAGATGGTAGTCACAACAACCTGCTTTTGCAATGGGTTCAAAAATGTGCCTAAACTATTTTACTGAAAAAAAAAAACACTGGGACAAAAAGGATATGTGCATGCTTTTGCATAAATGTAAAATTGAAAAACACATCATGCAAGAAGTGATATATATGTCCTTGTGTTGTTGTTTGTATCCACAATTCCCCCCTTAGAGAAAAGAACATCTTACCAAGATGAGAAAAAAAAAATCACACAGTCCATACTTTTTGTCCTACACAACACAAGTCTTAGATCTGAGGAACATAGAAAAAACAGACAGATATAATAATAATCAAATTTAGATTATTATTATTATATATTTATTAATATATCGTGTTATTACATATTATATAATTGTGCTGTTTGTGTATGTTTTCTTAATATTTGTGTTTGAATTTCCTGAATTGCAGATACTTTATTTAACAGCACATTGATTTCACAACAGCTTGACGTTCTTTTTCTTCTTGCAGCCTTTTTTTATTTTGTTTGTTTTTGAGGAGGCTCTCCAATTATTGAGCAGAGTATCTGCACATGGCACAACACCTGCCTTTATATAGTGTTTAGGGGGCATTACGTATGCTAATAAGCAATTAAGATCAAGTGTCTGTGTAAGAGCAGATTTGGGTGGTTAAGAGCGTACCTGGAGCTGACTTCCCTTATCTTTTCTCTTAACAGAAAATGACGAGAAAACACAAGAGCAATTTAGGAAAATGTTGCTGCATGTTGAAAAGTCAGGTTTCAGAGGCATTCAGTTACATTGATTCTTCTAGGACTGTGAATAACAAAACATATGTAGTTACCCTGCGCTTTAGTAGAAAACAGTGTGTGTGTTCCCCCTTAAAACAGGCCGGCTGTGGTATTGAAGACCTCCCTATCTTTGGCATCTCATTTTTCAGAGAGGATCACTCCCATAAATAATAAATGCTATCTCTACTGTAACCTTACGTAATAGATACGTATCATCACAGAGCCTTTCATGTGCAGGATTAAACAGTCACGGATCAAGTTTGGTTGGGGGAAATGTTGTGGCATTAGGAAAGCTGTACACTGTGGCTTCAGTGCACGGCTGTACAATAAAATACTCTGCAAAATCACATGTAATAAGGAAGTAGTCTTGCATAATGAGTTTTCCAGTATGAAAAAAATAGTCATAGGGCAGAATAACTTGGTCAAAATTAGGTTAAGATCAAAAACTGATTTTTTCAGATACCTTATAAAAAATATTGCATTGCACCACAATAATGTATAATTTCTTAGATAATAGCGTTTTATATTTTGCACTTTTCTCAGAGCTACCTAGAGAGCTACAACATGAGAGCTATATCAAGTGAAAGCTAGCTGAGATAGCCGCACAGCTAACATTAGTTTAAGCTACAACTAAACCTTACTGATATTTCCCCACCCATAATGGAAAAATATGAATCACTTGGATGTAATGTCAAATCATATTGTTATTGTGCACACAACAAAATAACACAGAGCTAATTCAAGTCACAATGGAGAAATAAAGAAAAGTTCAGCTCAACCAGTTATCACTAGCTGCTTTGGATGTATGTGAAATTAATGTGATATGCTGGCATTAAACAAACTTTAAATAACATGTAGATGTAATCATAAATAAAAGCAGTTTGTCAATTTCAATATAAAAACAAAGACCCAACTACATTAAATGCATTAAGATATGAGCTGAAAATTTGCGAAATAGAGTTTATTTTTTTAAACAAGCTAAAAATGGCTAAGGAAAATGAAAGTTTTGATGTTTTGATGGTAGACACTGCATTTTGACCTACATTGTCGATGATTACTGAAAGAGCTGCATTTTTATGTGTTGTGTTTTTTTTTTTTAAATACAATTATCAGCTTAAAAAGGAGCAAAATGAAAGAGTAGAAACTTCTCCTGCAGACTGAAACCCTGCTGCTCCTGTTACTGCTGTCAGTCTTCACAGCTCCACAGCCTCCCTGTTCAACACATGTACTTTTGTCACTGTGATAATTACTACAGTATGTCAGTCCAACAGTGTAACACTTTTGGTTTTCTCTGTGTTGCAGCTTGCCCGCTACGCGAATGAGGGGCTTCTCCAGCTAGGACCTCTGGGGTCGACCACCTTCCTGCCTGACACAAAATGCCTCGTCGATGATGGCAGAGGACGCACTCCCAGACTGAAAAAATGTGACGCTATTTCGAGGACTTCCCAGAGGCTTTGGGACTTCACACAGGTTAAAATAAGCATTAAAATGACAAGAATAGGTTATGTATTTTGTGGAATTGTGAACCTCTATTTTCCCATATGTTTACATCAATTCTCAAACCCAGAGAAATGTGTACTTTTTATTCACGTTGCATGTAAGTGGCATCTTATCCTATTTGCACATGTGTCAGCAGTGTGGTTTTCTTGTCATCCAGTTTTACGCCACAATTTTTCAATACACTATTTAGATCATGGTCATTGTTATTTATATGTTTTAACCAGATAAAGGATTTTAATCATTGAACATTTAGAGACGTTATCACAGAAACAAGCTGAGTAAACACCAGCCATAGTGCAGCTCACAGTCCCTCTGCCAGTTTTAATCATTGGGTCTGTATGTTTTGGAAAGGAGAAACCTCTGCGGTTAGTTGGTCTCTGGGTAAAAACCTCCTTAACAATTAACGGAATACTAACCAAGAGATTATTACTAGTATTATTGTTTTGATTAAGAGACACCTTGCAGCAGAAATGGACTTACTGCATGTTTAACACTGATCTCTACCAGTATTGCAGTATTTCACTGAATACCTACTAACTGATACTGGAACTACTGTCCTTACAGTATGGGAGTTACTCTATGAATGATGATATTGTACACATTTGGCCTTATTATAATGTGCTTTTGTTGCAGAATGGCCCAATAATCAGCAGGGACACCGGTCGATGCTTGGAGGTAGAAATGTCCAAAGATGCCAACTTTGGCCTTCGCCTGGTGGTTCAGAGATGCTCCGGTCAGAAGTGGATGATACGAAACTGGATTAAGCATCCCAGGCACTGAAGCCCGAGACAAACCTCTGAGACAGTTTGGGCAGCGTTTCAAGTCGCAGTCAGATCTCAAACTGTGGACGGTTCAGAGAGAGAAGCAGGGACTGGTGCTGCTGGTGTGTGGTATTTCACACTACAGACTGCACAGCACACTGAGCTCCCCTCAGGCCACAGAGCTTTCCAACACCGAGTCTTAAAGAAGAATCTGATCAATTCATGTGTTCCACTGAGCTGCGTGTTCACAGAGACCTTATGGCAAGCTGCACTGTTTGAAATGGCCCACATTTCTGACATTCAGCTACATGTATAGAACAGAGTAACAAGACATCTGAGTGCAGCCCCTGAAGATGGTTCAAGATCCTAATTCTTTTGTTTCTAGTATAAAACTATCACGTCTTTGGAGATGAGAGCGGGTGTTTGAGCGTGTGGTTTTTGTTTTTTTCTGAGTGCATCGGAGCAAATCAAAAGATATGATTGCTGTCAATTGCCACATCAAAGTCATTATTTTGGGCTGTGATTTGGAAAATTGCTTTGGACATATTTTGCTGCACTGGCAAGACATGATAGGCTACAAAGGGGCTGCCCATCATGCAACTGGGAGGCATTTCACCTGCACTCACACAAACCACTGCAGTTCTTTGTTTCTTTGGACCGTATTGCTCACTGAGGACAGGAGCAATCATGTGCCTTTTTTCTCATTTTTCTGCTTAATCTGACCAGGGAATGTCAGTCCCAAAAGCATGTACAAAATTATTTGAAAATTATTAATATATAAAACAATGTATAAAACAGTCTAATGATAGTAATATATTGTAAAAAGTGAAGAATTGATATCCGTCCTCTGATAACAATTAGGATAATAAAATCATTTTTATGATGAGCCATCTCTCTGTCTTTATTTTAAGCGTTTATATCACTTCTGTTGTCGATTCATTGTCAACTTTTGCTCCTAAACTGAACATGGTTGTGTTACATCTAAGCGCATTTTCTTCAGTTTTATTGTGAAGCCAAATGCTAACAGCAGCAGCACAATTGTCTGTCTTTTGTTGTGCATAACCACCTCAAACCTCCATCAGGCTTCTGGCCCTGTGTACTGTGATTGTTCCAACCCGCCCACTGGATTACCAGGTCTTTAGAAAGCACTGAAAGCTTTCCAATTATTACACTCAGAGAGAAACTTCTGTACTTGCTCAGTTTTTCTCATATCCTGCCAAAAATGTGGCAGTTTAGAAACAATGCCTTGAAGGTGTCTTTTGACATGCTTTCAACTTAAATATCAAACCATGTTGAAGAGACAAGTTTTATCTTTGCTATGTAATGCTGTTATTGACTTACATTATAATAAATGTACTGCAGCGACATTGGCAGGTTCCGTACTGGCCTCCCTCCCCTGAACAGCACTACTCTATTACTTTGCTTCTCATTCCTTGCCAATAGTAATTAATTACTCTTCTTGTTATATTACTTTTCCGTTAAAATATTGGTTATTGTGTCCTTTCCTTTGCATACGCACCGGTGATTTCTTGTTCTGGTCTTCTGTTGCTTGTCACTGGTATTTTCAAGCATCTCTCTGAAAGAAAGTGAGTCAATCGGGGAGATGGGCAACATTTCTTCCACCACATATCCACCCACCTGCTTTCTTAGTTCTGGATAACTTGTGGCCTTTGGCCAAGAACAAAAGTCCAGTTTTGGTTGGTTAGCCATTCTCTAAGGCCACAGATGACTCATCTTTTGTGGGGTGTGACATTATTTCTTCACCCCACGGAGTGGGAGGGAAGTATTGTTTTTTGGCTGCGGTGTCTGTGTGTGTGTGTGTGTGTTTCCACACCTGGACATACATGACTATATCTGGCCAACAGGGGGCACTGCACTCTAACTGATTGGCATACAGACATGAATGGGGTGAAGTCTGCCATCTCTGATTGCCTTGTTTCCAAAAGCTTCATGTTGTTGTGCTGTTGTAGGTGGTTCAGGGGTTTTTATGTCATGTTTTCACAGTAGGAAGAGTCTTTGTATCTGGACACAATTTACATTTAACTGTGATCTTGTTCTCTATTCTTCTGACAAAATCTAGTTAATGGAAATATTTTCAGCAATTGAATGTACGTGATTCCACATTCCAAGCTAGCTTGATGCTTGATGATGTACAAAAATGAATCGGGTGATGTAATGAGATTCTTGGTTTTCATATCAGTAGCACGGTGAAACAAAGTAAGGTTATAGTAATATTGTAATGCAGTTATGTAATATCAATGCTGGAATTGTATTAGTTACACTACTTGTTACTGTGGAAAGTAATGTAATTGCTGTAACGCCTTATGAGTAGTAAGTAGTTACTGCCCAACACTGTTGCTCTAAAACTGTATCACAGTGAGACAGGTCTGCTGAGCTCTGAGTTTAGTTACATCATTTAGAGACTGGTATATTAAGTTGCCAAAATAAAATCAGGACCTTTTTCAGCTAAAAAGCATTCTCCTCATCATACTTACAACCAACTAGCTCTACAGTGAAATACTAGAACAATGTTGGATCATCAGTGTGAGGAAGCCAACAACTTTCTGCCCAGGACATGAAACTTCATCCTCAATCCTCGACCACTGTCATGCATGAAGCCATCAAGTGAATATTTACTGAATTCTCCAGACAGCTGGAAATGTGAAAAAGTGAGCTGGAGACAGCGTTTTCATCCAATTTATGGAATTAATGTCTGCTTAATTAGCCAGGTATGGTTGATCAAATTTGACAGCAACAGATGTCATTTAAATTGAGAAACTTCCAGAAATGCTGGAAATGAAAAGCCTCTGTCTACCTTTGTGTCCAATCACAGCTGCATGTTTTGTCACTGTTGTTATTGTACATTCCATATGCTGTGGAAAAACCAAACAGAAAACTTGGCATGGACTGCAGCAATAATTAAAGGGAGGCGGGGCTTAGCTATCAGTCAGTTGGCAACTGTAGGTTTACTTTTCTTTAAGAGCTAAATACTTTAACTATTTCCAATAATGCTAATTTTTTATTTTAATCAGGTGCCTGATTCTGTTTTTAATTTGAAATGAGAACAAGATGTAAAACTTCCTTTCCTTTAACACAGACATCATAGAGCACGATGTAAGGTAGAAAAGTGCTGTCTATCCTGAAAGCACTATACACATTTGTTGCGTTCACAAGAGGCTGCCTCGTGTGTCCAATTTATTTCTCCACTCTCCTCACGCTCAGATATACTGAGCATTTTAGAACGCAATGGAAAGTGAAAAGTCTTTTTTACTGGGGTTAGCCATGCTATCCAACCTACATGTTCCAAAGGCCTATTTTAATTTGGTTTCCAGCTGGTTTACCCTGAGAGATTGCCTGCACTTGCCACCACGTCATGCTTCTTTGCCTCTAATCATTTCATATAAGCGATGGATCATCTGTGTGTCCTCCGAACGAAGACCGCTTCAGCCCCTCCAAGGTAATATCTTATTCTGGTCGGAGACAAGGTTTACAAACACACCGCCAGTGCGATGTCTTACTGCCCCTATTTTCAGAAATAGCCTGAACCGGGAAATTATTATTCTAGCAATACGGGTTTCACTGGACTTAACACCTGCAGAATAATGTTACCTCACCTGATAGAATGGATGGATTCAGTGGGTTACAGCTTTGTGCCACAGAGGTTCGCCTGCCAAGTCAATTTACAGCTGGCTCCAAGAAAGTGTAGTGCAGGAGGCAGACAGCAGAGACTGAGAGCACAGTACTGTAGCTCCATGTACATGGAGAGATTTGTGTGCATGTGTGTGTACGGCCAAAAGACAAAATGTCCTCTGATGATTATGTATATTTGTGGGTAAATTCATGCCACAGGGTGGTGTACTTTGTAGACTTAGCGCTGTGTTTTAAGAGGCTATGATCATGAAAGGATTACTGAACAGGCCTAATGGCACAGGCCCAGAGAACATGTACAGGTACCAAACACAAAGACACCCAGAGTGACCACAAAGAAAAGCAAAACCACTACAAAGATACACAAGATTATAAGGAGACCAAAATAACTACACAGAGCTGTAAACAGTTTCAAAAAGACTCACAACAACTACGACAAGGGCAAAACAACCACAAAGAGAGAGACAATTCGTATATTCAAAGAGAAAAAACCATAAAACCTTTCGAAAAACGACAACAAAAACATACACAGAAATGTATTGTACATCTATGTAATTGGCTCTGTGGTTGCAGTTTGTTATGTGATGTAAGGTAACTCAGCTGGGGTTTACTAGTCAGCCAGTGATACTGTGATTTTTTCAGTATGGTGCATAAATCAATATGCAGTTTTTAATGAATTAATTGAGGGACAACCTGTTTCAAGTGCTTCAGTCTGGGCTGATTAAAGTTAAAGTGATCTATTTAGATAGGTTAAATTCAGACAGCTTAACATTCCACGGCCAACTTTTTGCCGTCTTTCACTCTCAGTCTTAATGATAAACTGGGGATGCTTGTATATTATGAAACATCATACTATCTGAATGTTCCCACAAGTCTCCTCTTAACATACATGGCTACTTTATGCTGAACATGCAATTTGAGTCAAAACCACATATGTTTTTTTCATGCAATAAAATGGGCTAATTCTGCCTATATTTACTTTATATATAACATTTCTGCATACTGGGCTCCATAAACAGGCTTTGAATTGCATCACTGGAAAGCTGAGCCCAGTTTTCTTCATGTGTGATGATGTTAGTTCCTGTAGTAGCTAGTTCATCACAGTGAGGGCATTTCTTGAGTCTCAACCTTGCTGGTCTAAAATGAGCTGCTGTGACCTCTAGGATAATCACAGTCTTATGAAACTTTACAGCTACAAACTATAGACCTAGAGCTTTCAGAAGATATACAGCTTTCCTATATATATTGACAATAAGGGGGTTTCTCAGCAGTTTAGAGAACAAAAGTGCTCGTCATCCAATTGCTGAAAATACAGAAATGACCAAAATGGATTTGTCTGTGTTCTTCCAAAGATCTTGGCATATTGTTGTTATATTCTGGAGGGTTTTTGACCTTTTTTTTTTTTCTTTCAATTTCCGATATGAATGCTATCAACCACAAATTGCTGCAACAACTTAGGGGACAGAGTTGAGCATGGAAATGTACTTCAGCAGGCAGAATATTATATTGTGACCCATTATACACCTAAATAGTAAATAATTAAATGATTGATTGATTACATCATGTTATTAAAGATTTTTGACCAGAACAACTTGACACACATTGCTGAGCTGCATCTCAAATGAATCTTCAGGTTCACAGCTTTCAGATGATGTCCACAACATTTTTCTTACCACCACGCTGCTTCCTCACTGGGCGAGAGAGCTAGAGATGAACAGCAGTACAGTCTGTACTGAATGAAGGTTTCTAGGGGGAGACAAAGAACCAGCTGGTCGCACAAAAATGTGTGTTGTTGGTGGATGTTGGCGGGTGCTTGTATATCTGTACAGATTGTCTGTTCGTATTAGTGAATGCTGTTGAGTATCGAGCTGACTAAGCATTGGTCACAGTGAGTGAATCCTTAATGAGAGATAACCAAAGTAATACATGTGTCTGATAGATACGCAGGAGTAAAAGACATCCTAAGAGTACGAAATTAACAACTTTCTGCTCCAGAAACATTGCAAACTTCAGTCAGAAGATTTTTTCTGTCTTTAATTCCTGCTTACAATGTGTCATAAAACAACTACAAAGACACACAGAATCACTACAAAGAGACAGAAAACAACAACAAAAAGGCTTAACATCTATAAAGTGTGTTTTGCTCCTGTGGAGGAGAGGTGCATGGCGGGGCCTTGTGGTGGGGCATGTTTGTGCCCATTGTCTCATAATCCCCCCGTGGCTGTGATCTTCTTGGTTCCACAACAGTCACAACAGTTCTTTGAATGTGTGGCTCCATTCTGTGTAAAGAGGCAAAGCGTGAGTGACAGTTTCATACTTAAAGAATACATATTGGCTGGATTAAGAAGTAAGGGTTATGGATTAAAGTAGGGATTAAGGTTTGATGCGTTACTTTAATTAATTTAGTACTACATTAATAAGTTATTGTGTGTGCACAGTGTGTGCATGTGCGTATCAGTGCTGCAGACAATAGCCAGGCAGCTTCTCTCAGCAGGGGAAAGGGAAGGTTAGTCTGCATTAAAGGTTTCATTTTCCCTCAGATTGGATGACAGATTGACAGTGAGTGATGGGTTGGCGGAGGGTGAAGTGTGTGTGACGGGGGGATAGGGGGAGGAGGTGGCAGGTGGGTGGACAAGGACACCACATCCGTCTCATGAGCAGGGGACGCTCGTTCTTTCTCATTGTGATACAGACAATACTCTTTTTACGCCTGGGCTGCAGCCAAGACGGAGAGGTGACTTCATTATTCAGACAGCTGCAGGCGGGGGGGGTGCAGGCGTCGGGCGGTGGTGGGATATCGGTGGTAGTGGTGGTGGTGGTGGTGGTGGTGATTTTGGGGGGGCAGGGTTTGCTTCCAACTGTGTCTGATAGAAGTGTTGCAAAAGGCAGCACTTCCATTGTGAGACCAAACTGATGCTAATTCCCTGGACCGCCAGGAATGGAGACTGTTTGCACATACAGTATATTCATAACTATGAGAGAGCCAGGAGAGCAATTGGAGGTTTATTTATCTGCAGACAAACTGGCAGCAATTACTGCCGTGTTTGGAAAGCACAGAGACCTGGACAGATAGCCTGCTCAATAAGTGAAAAAGTGAAAAAGTTTTAATGAGCAAAGTTTTGGTGGAAAACACACTGACCTGTAATTATAGATGATCTAAGACATGTATGTATTTTAAAAGAAATTGTCTGCATAGGTGTGTTGCAGACGTTATCTTTAGAAGCACAGATATAACTATATTCATCAAAAGGTCTTTCAATTTGTAAAAGACAAAATACCCCCTGATATTTTACAGAAAAGAATGAAATGACCTTTTGGCTGTGTCTACTTGAATCCATCAGTGGGGATTATTAAAAAAAAACCTGACATATTTTCCTGTGGTCTGGATAACAGCCAGGCTTTATGGGGACTGTGAGTGGGTCATTCCTGCACAGATTAATGTCATACAGTTTATGAGCCCTTCTTGAGATAAAACGATCGTTCCTCTATTCAATATTTCACCTCTTTAATACTACCCATCCAGGGCTCTCATTTTGGGCTCACATTACAGGAAACATTTCTCCTTGTCAGACTTTTGTCTGTTTAACAATGTGCCATTTACACTGACACAAAATGGGAATATAAAATAACACTCAAATAAACGTAATATATATGGTTTTGACCATAAAAATGCCATCCTGTGAGGCTACCCTGGGCAGGAGTTAGAGTCATGTGGAAGTGGTCTCTTTGTTCCACATCCCTGCTGTGTCCTTGAGTAGCGTACTGAATCCCCTTTTGTTGCCTGTGGTTAAATCTTTAAATATTCCTACAATACTAGGATCATTTTTAACAATGAAAAGATGTTAAAAAATAATTCTTCATTCCATTTGTATTTTTTTGAATTTTTAAAATAATTTTCTTTCTTTCTGAAAGTTAGATGAGAAGTTGGATTAATGCGTTGCAGTAACACTTTGGGAGATGACATGATAAGAATACATATTAAAGCAACTTTTACTAGAAGATCTGTAACTAATGGTGAAAATACCCAGACATTTTGAAACAAAGAAAATGAGATTAGATAAGCTCACAGGAGGAGATTTGGGCTGTGAAGTTTTTCAGCGTGTTCTTCCATGGAACAGCACCCGGTTTACTGTGTTGCTCTGTGAGCTACAGTGGATCTGTCATTCAATTGAATGTTGCTGTATTCAATGTTTTTTCTTTGATTGGTGGAAAATATGTTTTTTTTGGTTGTTATGACAAAACTGTTTTGGAGGACCTGATGACCTTTTGCCAAGCAGAAGGTTTTTCCACGACAGTAACTGAAGAAAATGACATGGGAAACCAATGAAATCCAGTGCATTACTTTGAACAGATGTGTGAAAATAGTGAGGTGAAGGAGTGAAAACAGTCTGAGAGCATGGCACCCAGACAGGATCATGAAAACAAAGTAATGCTTCAGGCCCTTCAGCAGCCATATCTGCTGTCAAATGGACAGGACTTTCTGAAGACTTTGAAACCCAGGCTGCTCTCATGGCTTGGATCAGAGCTACTAACTAGACACGCACTATTGACAGCTAACGGCAAGATCAAACACCTTGCAGAGCAGTTTATCACTTTGTCTCTATGTGTCTCTCTTTAGGTGCACAGTGCAATTTCCTAATCAACAATAATTGTTTTACTCTGTCAATACTGCATAGGGGCGATGGAGATTTCAGGCAGTTATGATGTACACGCTGATGGGATGAGAGAGTGAAGAGAACGGGTACGTGCCTGAACAGCTTGTGGATCTTATAATGAGATCTCCAGAGATGAGCAGCACAGTAGCTCCAAGACACAATTAGGCCCAGCGTTGCTCTGCCTCCAAGATAGAACTGTATAGGCAGCACCAAGGTGGTATGTGCGCATGTGGGGGTATGTGATGTGTGTGTGCATGTCCTGGTATTTTAGATTTAAGCAATGCAACAAATAACGGACCATTCTTTGAGGGCTAACTATAGCTTCCACACACAATGACCTGCTTCCTCTGAATGGACCACATGCCAGGTGATTTCATTGCATGTTTTAATTTCAAACTCGCTTTGGTATTAGTTTGCTTAGTTTTCATAAGCTTGTTTTATTGTATGACGCTATAAATTTGTGTATTAATGATTGTACTTTCTGTAGCTAGTCAGATCACATTCTCTCTCCAGACGAAGCTCCAGGCTGGTTTGTAAACCTGCAGAGGAAGCAGCCCCTCGACAAGATCTCTGGCCAATTGGTTTGGATTGCAGCAGTCCCTAATGCTAAACAAACCCAACTGAGGAAGAAAGTGCTCCAGGGTTCAAAATAACAACTGTAAACCAATAAAGTCTGAAGATGCCTTTAGGCCCTGATTTGGCAAACGAATAGTGAAAGAGGTTTGATGTATTTAGTGAGCTTTTATTTAATATGAAAGAGGACGAAAAGTCGTCTGCAGGGACGGTTATCGAACAAACTGGAGGAATCTCCAGCTTGTATAATTAGTTATTATAATATCAAGTTGTTCCAGCAATTTATTGGATTATAAAGAGAGCATAAATTACATTGAGAGGCAGCAGACCATACTAAATAATCCATGACCTTTACAAGACCAGGAGAAGTTACATCAACATTGATAGAACCTGTCTTCTCCTTCAAGTCTTATGTGTTGGGAGTATTTATTCCACCAGGGGTTCAAGCTGGAAAGGATCTGTCCAAATAAATAATACGTCTCTGGTATTGATTAGCAGCTCTTCCCTGACTCTAACATCAACACAAACACACCCACAGCTTTACACATTTACAACCCAGGCAGTCCCAACATAGCTCGGGTCACTGAGTAATAAAACAACAACATGAATCATGAGAAAACTCACCAACAGAATTACAACTGAAAATTGTAAATGCGTAACTTTTGCAAAGTAATTGTAGAGTAATAAAGTATGAATCATCCTCGTGAAATTATTGTTGGTGTTTATATAAAAAGTTTTCTAATGATGCACATGACTTCATGTTATTTTTGAACATGGATGGTAAGCTTGTGATGCAATAGTGTACGTCGTCTACAACATGCTTTCAGGCTGCCAAAATCTGGATTGAGTGAATTAAAGAATTGCAGTCATAATGAGAGTATGTTTCAGGTCTGACTCCACCTAAAAGTACCAGGAATTGGCTGAGCTAAAAACAAGCCTTGCCTTGTCTGTTGCAGGCCACATTTTGATTGATGTAGCGTGTGTTCATCGCTGAACCTCTTGCTTTTCATTTCGGCACCAATTAAATCTGACATACATCTATGGAGAGTGACCGCATTTGTGTTTATTCTTTGTACCTGGTATAGGAATCCCAGATACATTAAAAAATCAAATGCCATCATGTCTGGATCAAAAATATTATTCATATTTTAAAAAAAATATATGAGTGCACTTCACACTTTTCCTGAATGAATCCAGTAACGTAAAAAGTAAAATGGTAACATCTTGTTGAGAAATGGTTTCCCTCTTACCTCAAGTTGTCTATATGAACTCTGACACGTGTTAATTCATTATATTACAGTAATATTATATATGATCTGTTACTCTCCAACTTCAGAATTGTTGATACAGTAAGCAATGAACACGAGAGTGATATAATCCCCTTTTTATTCTATAGGTTTGTATAATACAAGGTTATAGGAAGCAGCTTGCACAGCTGACTACATTTACACTCACCACCACCACCACCACCCAGTATGTGGGCCCAAAGGGCTGCTTTATGCTAATAAGCTCCATCAAGGTCAGCCAGTCTTTTCGCTGTTCCCACATCCCTGTGTTCTTTCCACATCGTAGACAGTGATGACTTTAATGGCGCCATTTCCCAAAACAGCACAATGGCTTGAGGGGGAATGCATTACCCATAGCAACATTTGAGGTTATTTGCCACAGCAAGGATCCCTCAGCCCCTGAACTTTTTCTGCAGCTTCATCCCATCGGGGATCTCTAATAGTGTGTTTCCTGATCTGGTTTCTTACAATACATACTCTACATATTAACACAATGGCCTTGCACAAATGGCTCAGCGCATTATGATCACTGTGTCTGTGCACATTGGTATAACTCTAAGAGCCAGCTCATGAATTAAAGCTACATCCAGCCTATTCTGAATACTTAAATATAAAGTGTGTCAAAGCTTTTCCAAGGGATGAAGGTTGTAATGCTGTGGTTAAGACGAGCAGAGGACAGATGCGTACTGTATGATAAATTCTTGTGAAGTGGACAATATCTGCTGTGAACTGTACGCTGATGTGGGAGGAGAAGCACAGTGAGCGTCAGTAATGATTGGTGTTTATATCAATTTCCTTAAACCCTGTCAAAGGCACATGTTGTGAGGCAGAGTGCTGTTGTGTGTGTGGTTAACCAAGTAATGTGCACATAAACAGATCCTATTCAAATGCTTTGCAACTCTGGCTGCGGATGTTGGCCAATTTCACTTTGACATAATTCCCTCAAGCAGAAAGGAGTGCAAGCCAACATGTCATTCTAACTACACTATATACACAAGTGACTATATGTGTGAATGCCTGTCGTCCAAAATAGAACCATGATAGACATCATGCAGCCAGCCATGTCCTCTATAGATGTCAAAGACCAGCTGGTAGATGGACCCCCCCTCCTCCAGCCAAACTGTCCCTGCAGCTAACTCTTGACTTGTTTGGCTCTTTGCCTGATAACACTGAATGCTCCTGGATTAGTAACTTCCTCACAGGCCAGTCTTACACTGCCATAATAATTATACAGTTACATCTTGCTACCGTTATATCAAGTACATCCACAAGGGGCGTTTCTAGGACTTGAGGACAACCAGAGCTTAGCTCGGCCTGCTTTTCTTGCCTGCTGCCCCAGAAGTGGATGAAAATAGATGAATGAATGGATTAATTATAAATTATGATATGATGAAAAAATATTAGTTGTCAGTAATTAGTGTCGGTATCAATAAACATTCATTTACTACGGCTGAAGACAGTTCTTAGATGAATTTATGTTAATAATGGTGGAATGTAACTAGATTCTTTTATTCAAGTGCTTTACTTAAGTAAGATTTTGACATACTTTATTTTTAGTAATTCTATTTAATGCTACTTTATACCTATCATCCAAACATCTCAATGGGAAATATTGTACCTTTTTACTCCACTATAAGTTGCAAATGTCCAATTCTGTCACAAATATAGAGCCCATGCAATGTGGACTAAATCCTTTCCTAAAGTTACCACGGTTACTAAGCTGCAATGATGAAAAAGACAAGAGATTCTGTTCTATGGTGATATATGTCCATGTTATTCAAAAAGGAACATGATGAACTGTGATAAGGAAACTATGAAGCAGCTCTCACTAAGAATATATCCACTAATACAGTGACTGACGACCAACCCCTTTGTTTATGGCTTTACCGTTTTTTCTGTTAGAAGGTGAATATCAGCAGCAGAATGGGTTGGCGGTGGTGTGAGGGGTTACTTGTGGAAATGGAAGCAATTGTCAATAATCACTATTATATAGTCAGCAGTCAATTAGAGTCATTTCAACATTTCAAGGCTTAAATTGATTTCCATAAATATGGTAAGTGGCAGAGTAAATGTAAGTTGTGTGTATGAGCCAAGATCAATCAGCCAACCTGAAAGGGGCACACAGGAAGCTGGTTTACAATTTTCAGCTGAAATGAGCTACTAGCTAATCTCGTAACACACAAACCCAGAAATAAAATCACAGGTTAGAAGTGAAGTACTGCAGCTGCAAGATAAATGATTATAGTCATTGATGGCGCACTAGTCACATTCTGAGAGAATAGAGGAGAGAGTTGTAATTTGAATATGCTTTTGTGCATTCTGAAATTGAACCGTTGCTGATTTTCTACAGCTATTACTGTGAAACCAATCTCTGAGCTGAAAAAAGAAGGAGAAGCCCCCTCCTCCCATCCCATTAACCTCAAGTCCTCTCAGCCAATCTGCATGTTGCTTGCGTCTGCGGCACAACCCAAGGATGCTATCACTTTACTTAGGTTGACCGTCAGCAAAAACTACTGGTGCAGGTCATGTGGAGGTGGTGCAAAGATGGAGGCAGCTAATTGAATTGTCACCCTAGCTCTGCTGTGGCATACTGTACTCCTTCTTCATTGGCTGCCCTCCAGGCCTCTAATAACACGGATGAATGGAATCAATCTCACCATACAGTGAAGTAGTAATGGGACATTCAGACATTCATGAATCTAGCTGTGCAGCGGGTCGAGAGGAGTTAAAAGCCGGGCCAATGAAGTGATTGTAACTGACCAGGTGATCTGTGCGATCATGTGGTATTTCTTGAATGAGGAAACTTAAGAGTGAGTTTCTCTTTTCTAAACTTTGTACTCCCAACTGTTTTTTTCTGTAGATCCCTTGTGAAGGACTCCTTGGACGCACTCACAACAGAATCACAGGCAAAAATGATACCATCACACATACATATTGTACCTGTCCACAGGGTTTCCATCTGGAGAGGCGTGGAAACATGGTGAAAATCTTGTTTTCTGACTATTCAACCCTCTGTCTGATTCCCTCCCTGATGACTCTACTATTGTGGGATGCCCCGGTGAGTACAAAGAGGAGTGCAGGAGTTTGACGTAGGGCCTTACTAGTATGTGTCTGAGACGAAAAATATACTTCGACAAAGAAATATTTTCACTTAGCACATATGCTCTTCTTTCAGTATGGCATTTCTCCATCTACATGTGACATACAGTAGGCCCTGCATGTATATTTTGGTCAGAATTTAGTTTTGTTCTGTTTTTTTCTTTAACAATTCTCTGGCTCATTTGCGACCCTCCAGCTGCAAGCCCAACGCCTAGAGGTTAGTAATCGGATTTTGCAGCCGGAGGGTTGCTGGTTCGAATCCCAGGACTGACAGACCAAGGACTGAGGTGCCCTTGAGCAAGGCACCTAACCCCCTCACACACAGCTCCTCAGGAGTACAGGAATGTGCAGCCAGCTGCTCCTTGCATGGTGTGTTCATGGTGTGTAAATAAGGATTGGTTAAATGCAGAGGTTGAATTTCCATTTCCAATTTGGCAATATCCATCTGCTTTCCATTGTAACAAGAGTGCATTGATGACGTATTAAGTTCCTAAATTTTACTTGCTAAGCACCCGACTTTGAGTGAATATGTGAATTGCTACAAGTTGGTTTATATGGAAGTCAATGTGAAAATTAGCCTGCTACAATGCTCATAGCTCTTTGCAGTGGCAACTCCTCGTGATCCACTCTGTGTCTCTCAGCTCTTTGGGGTGTTTTAGCATCTTTCAGCTGATTGGAGTTTGCTAACCACAGCTGAACTGTTTAGTCCCACAACTCTCATCAGCATTGTGTCCAACAGTAGTAGACAGCTGTTTTCAGTGAATAAGCTCTGATTAACCCAGTGCCCAGCACCATACATCAGACAGACACAGTTAGCGACTCGCTGATGAACATAGTGGAGCATTTACAGCTTAACAGCCAGATATTTCCCATGAGAGTTAAAACCGAGTGTATATTGGACTTACATTCTTTGGATGGCCGACTCCAAATAAATCTTAATGTCGATGTGTGTCTGCTGGATGATGAAATAAGCCACCCCAACGCATTAACCATTACAGCTATATTAAGTGATAATGTGTCAATGTTGTGCTAACAGCTTGTTACACTGCCTCCAACAAAAAAAATCAATAATACAAGTTTTAGTTTTCAAGTGCAACAAATCCTGTTCAGTTCTGTTTTTTACTATTTGAGATTTTGATCTAAGATATGTTCATTTGTTAATACAAGGCATCTCAAGATGGTTTAAATGCTGCAGCAATACATTTATCAAAGACTTTGGATACTATTAATTTTAGTATTTTGCACATGCTTTAGGAATTCTGTTTATTTTTATTTAAGTTAATTCTGATTGCTCACAGTACCCTGTCTAGATCCTTGAAATCTTATGTCTTTATACCACTTCGAATTAGGTTCTGCCAGTAAACTGTGCCGTCACCTTACCATGTATGCGTTGTAAAAGACCTAAAACTTTGAAATCACAGACCCAAATACAGTCAGCCACCTCTGCGTATATGGCTTTCGGTTGAAAACAGATGAAACAAAATGCTTCTCTCATTTAACCTTATTTGGTGTGTAATTGTAATTGCTTTGCTTCAGTTTGTGTTGTAAGTTTTTTTATTGTGCTATAAATGAAATAGTTAACGTCATTGGAAGTACAGCTATAGTAGAAGTAGTAGTTGTTGCAGTAGTCGTAGTTGTACAGCACAACCACAGTATTAACTGATGTTTTCCTGCAGCCAAAACACAAGAAAGAAACATTTGTAAGTCACATCGGTGGTTAATAATAGATAGCAGAGAAAATACTAAATATTCCACCAGCTGAGACTCCCAGTTGAACTAGTAGGCCAAGCATGTGTCAATACGAGCATGTACTGGGTCCAGATTGTAAAAGCATCAAAAGCACAGAACAAATAACACAAACACTGTTTTCTAAAGTCTATGGAGAAGAATTGAAAACTTGTTCACTTTTATTACAGTTCTGCTATCCATTATACAGAGAGAGAGAAAAAGGCAAGAGGTGGAGGTGCTGGGTTCATGTAGGAATAGTTTATCATTCCAAATATGCAGAGGAGCGAGGGGAAGGAAATAGCAAACGCAAATGTCAATCCTCTCCAGGATACTTGAAGCTTTGTCTAAATGCCAATCAGAGATTGGCTGAAGAGAAAATGGAAATGAAAGCTTAGAGAACAATTCTCAAAAGATGGGATTCATCTGAGAAGTGAATTTAGAATATTTATTCAAATATTCATGCTACAGTTCCCTTTTGCACTGTTTTTCTTCCTAACTCATAGAAAAGCGTACAATGGGACAGACAGATGAGTGGCTGGATGGCATGTGAGTGTGTATGCAGCTTCTATTTGTAGTCATCCATTGTATTGTTTAAGTGGTAAGTGTTATTAAATATATAAATGGCCTTGGTATGCACTTTACAGTATTATGGTAGACACAGTATTGATTTGACCCGTGGGTTGCTTTCATTTGCAAGTATCAGTCTTGCCCGGGCGTGATGTACTCACTTCTGTCTCTTTACTCATCTCTGAATACAAATGAGCTTCCTTTTATCTCTCTAAATAATCAGCCATGTCTGTTGAAATGTAGGCAGTCGCTGATGCCCTTGATACAGTTCTCAAAGAGGACATTTGCACAACAAACATAGGTGACAACACTAGTCCTTACCTCTGCTGAGAAGGACATTCCATCTAGAGTCCTTATGAAAAACAAACTCTCGTTTCAGACTTTTGAGAGAAATTTCAAAGAACATTCTAGCAAATTGAGGGCCAATCTGTCCAAGGTTGTTCTCAGAAGAAAGGAGAGCTATTATCTTTCTCCTTGATAACCTTTGCAATCAGTCGGTGAATCGTTGTAATCGGGAACAGTGGGGTAAAATACATCACTTGCTCCCTCTCTGATGGACAATCACCAATTAATCACTGTTGCTGTGCTGCTCTGCTACAGATGAGTATCATCAATGGAAAGTGTGTTGCCATCTAAACAGAGCCGAGGACTGAATTGTACAAATTTATTACCTGTGCTCTCAGGAGAAAAATATGCCAAGGACACACTGTACCAGGAAATCACACAGTTCCACAATGGGTCTACTGGCTTATGAAAAATTAATGAATGTCCATGCAAATAATTTTTGTTTTTTTGATCCTAATGCTCTATGGAAAGTTCTTGTTCACTGTCACCCCAAGGCAACAGTGGTTGCTGAATGAAGTCAAATATTCTCAGGTGACCAGAGTTATCTGCCCTCAACCAGTTGTGCAGTCTTCATAGAAGTTGTGTATCCTTTTTTTCCCCAAAAAATATTCTTTATGATCATTATCATTTGCTGTGTGCGTGGTTAGCAAATGGTACTCAGGACTGGATGTGTGTTATCAACACATCTGGCAGGGCTTTATAGCTGACCATGCCATTAAAATGACCTTATTTTATCCATAGGTTACTAGTTTCCATTTATCAAGATACATCAGGTGTGGAATCACCAAAACAACTAGTGGTGCTTCTTAGTTCAAAGATTTTCATTTTGTTTTCTTATAATGATATAGTTGCTTTTTTCTTTTTATCCGACATAAGTAGGGAGAGATGTTTTTTATCTTGACATGTTTCAACTGCAGGTCTGCAGTCCTCCCCAGAAACGTCATCTGACGTGTTGCTAACGTATCTTTTATCAGCTGTTTTTCCGAGGCGTGACCATGGTGCTAAAACGTATTTGGGTTAACCCTGATTTGTAAATGTGTGTTATTCTGGAAACTCTTGGTTCATTCTGGATTTCCACGGGGTGTCATCAGTAATCACAGACCAAAATGGTAGACCGACAACCGATCAAAGGAATGCGGCATGTGAGAAAGTGCAGAGGAATAAATGCAAGTTGGGGCAGTTGTTGGTCCATTTTCAAGCAAATTACAGCTAAATGCTACACTAAGGCACACATAATATTAAAAAAGTTAACATTTAGTTATTTTAAAAACGTTTTTTTTATAGTAGACCTATAAATGATTATATAATAAGGAAAACTGTAAATTCAGACCCTTGCTTCAGTTTAACCCTGATGCACTTCTTAGCTTTCTGGTGCATACTTTTTCTTCCAGCTGGTATGAGCAACTTTTAACAGTAGTGAAAAGGCTTTTAGGATGAGGACCAACCACTGAGAATGGTAAACGCCGCACTATCTTGTCTAATATTTTAGTTTATTCATAAAACCTCAATATGCAAAAACGATTCATTTTGGTTTTACTCCAGGAAGTTCTTCTCCACTCATTAAATGTAATCTCTACTGATAACAGAGTTTACTTTTGATCTTCTAGATAAGCACTTAATAACTGACTAAAATGAAATGGCTTCACTCTTGGCATTTACATTCCAAAGCTTTACTTACTTTTATATTTACCTCACTAATGGGGATCTTGGTTTTCATGTACCAGCTGCGGTGAAGCCAGGGCCGTCCACACTGTCCAATCAGTAGTGATTTATGGTTTGTTTGTTTCATGAGACAGAAAAGGGTAGCCTTTGATACCCACAAACAATTGTGGCGCCGGGTGCTCTTGCTTCAAATTGATTCTCCTCTGTATCTGCTTTGGAAAATGCACTTGCTCAACCTCAAAGATCAATTGCTTTTCAGCCTTATGGTCTTCAGACAAAAAGGGAAAGAAAAAAGCCTGTGGATAAAAAAACAATTACAGCAACAACGGAGCGTGTACTGAATCATATTTCCAATGTATTAGTCTTTTTCTTATGTGTGCAACACAATTTAAGGCATGGATACCTTTAAGGATAAAAAATTGTACGACAGGACAAAGTGATTTGTAAATGGCAGCACCAACCCTGAAACATCGTGTGTTTATAAAACCCATGTAGAAAGACAAAAAGTTCAAATAAATATTACAAAATGTGAATTCAGGATACCGGAGAGTTGAATATTGCATTTTGAACTTCAGTGGCAGACTGACAAAGTCAAGACCTATGTACTGTAGAAAGAAGAGAATATCTTTATTTTAGCCAAACATTCTCTGCAATATTTAGTAAAGCCCAGCACTTACTATATAAGGTAGCTTTAACCTGAGAGCAGTGCAAAGCGCCTCACACTCATCCATGCATACACGCTAACACAGCAGCATGGCAGGAAGATATCGCCTAAATCACAAAGGTGAAACATTTATCACAAGTCAAGGATCACTGGCAGGGCGAGATGCACACTGAACAGGGTTCTTGCTGATTTAAAATTTTATCACAGATCTAAATCAAGACTTCTGGAACCATCTATAAAAAAAAGTCCAGCTGCACCCAATGTGGCAGCACTGACATTTAGAAACGGCTTGAGTCCTGGGTGAATGCACAAAGTCACATAACACAATTTAGAGCACAGAAGACAAAGATCTAGAAAGAAGTAGTGTGGCCTGATTGTCCAGACTATTTATTGTCAGAAACAACCAGAGGGTAATACAACGACATACAATGGTTGTAGCCAACTATTAAACATGGAGCCACGAGGAGTCATCAGCAGTAAGAAACATGTAAAGGTATTTCAAGTGATCATTCATACAATTGCCCTTTTCAAGCTGATACACCAAACACACTATAATGTCAAGAGTGGTTTCATGAATCAATGACTCAAAATTGTTCCACAGTCAGATGTAACCTTACCTTCAAGCATGAATATTGAAATTAATTAACATCTTGACAGCTTTGGGCAGGTTACTTATATGTAATATGTTGCATATTACTAGTTACGCCCATTGGAAAATAATTAGTTACTTTACAGTGCTATTGTCTCTGTGGAGTAATACATTACTCTACTTTTTTGCTCAGGTTTATTGCAGTTAATTAAAAGTCCACAGGGCATGTATCCATTCTCTCAAGCACATTGTTTTTGTTTTTGTGACAACATATCACAACTGTTACATGATAAACTAGCATTGCTCCTTTTGCTTTATATTATTTACTTTGCATGGATGATTTCATCACTATTCAGCTTGACAGCCATGAATCAAGCAGGATGTGGGAGCATGTCGCATTACATCATTTATTATAAAAAAAATAGTTGACAACTTTGCCAACAGCCAACATCAAGCAAGTGCAACAGCACTGGACACAGCTAACCAGCTAATATTACTAACCAGTCCACCAGCAAGATGTCCAGCTCAGTGTCTGTCTGTAGCCTTTTATTTCACAAAGTTATCTGCAAGCCAGTCCCAGAGTGTCCCCAGATCTTGAATTTTGCTTGGTCACTCTCTGGGCTGGCTGTACTGCAGAAAGTTAAAAAATTAAACCACTGGAGGTCAACAAAAGTATTCTGAGGGCAACTCGCAGATGTAGACCTCAGTAGTTACTTAATATTCCGTGCTGATGCTGGTGTTTCTCTAGTTTTTAATTTAACCTATAGGATTTTATGCAGCCATGTAATAAAACCAAGGGATTGTATAACCAGCCCTGGATAGGAGGTCACAACTAAAGGGAAATAAAGAGAAATGTCATTGAGGTTTTCAAATTGAACAAATCCAGATACTCTTAAAATAGGACGGCAACATCTTCGGAGGGATTGACAAGTTCCCGACACCGTCTCTCTGCAGCCCTGTCAGAACTGACTTTCTCATCCATAACACAATATGACACTGCGGCAGTGCACAACAGGACAATTTCAAATACTGGTGGCTCATGTAATGTGACATTGATAAACCACACACAGTTGTTTTGGTGTTTCCTGCCACAACTAAAAGCAAAAAGAGAGACCAAATATCAAAGATTTAACAATACTTTTGGTAAGTTGGTTAAATCCTGTTTTCAAGGTTTATTGAAGCAATTAACAAACATTTACTTCCCATCTAGATCATGTGAACATGTAAGTTTGTACAATACTTTGATTTATTAATAAATATCTACAACAGGAAGAATGTTTCTGTTAGCCTCAGCTGTAGCATTGGCATTGTGAGCACGGGAGAACTGCTGATACAAGCATATAGCTTAAATCATTGCCGTACAGTCCTCAAAGAGCTTTTAGATGGCTTAATTTGTGATTACATTTTAGACAGCTAAAACTACTTGTTTAGACTCAGTGTCTGACAGTAACACTGAGTCTAAACAGAAGGCGAAGGATGAGCAGCACGCTAGCGTCTGTGTCTCAACAGGATGTGTTCAGACGGAGTACTGAAGGTCACTTTTAATTTGGCAGCGCTCGGAGCTCAACAAAAACTCACTGTAGTTATGTGCATTAAACAGAAGAAAATAGACTTGAAGCAGATAAAAAACGCTTTAAGTTGTATTTACATAGTGTGAGTTCATTTCAAGCTGTTTTCTGGGATGGTAAAATAACATTATACTATTTCAAGATGCTGCTTCAGGTGATCAGAAGTGTTAAAAAGCAGTTTGAAAGGATGACCATAACTTTTATCTTTCCATAATCAGTTTATCCTGTGGGCAAAGGATTGTCAGTCTAAAAACTGAAATTTTATTTTGGAAAATAGGGTAAACAACTGCATGGTCCCATGGTTAATTAAACATTACTTTTGAAAATTATGTCTAATTGTTTGTAAGGCTGCTTACATGGTGAAACAACAAGTAACAGGTAAGATAACACTGCTTAGCTAGCTAACATAAGCTAATGACCATAAAGTAAACATCATTAGGTTGACATCACAAACAGAAGAAGTTGTGTTAACAGGTGACTCTCAACCAGATACATCCGTGTTTGCTTGTAGTTAAGACAGCTGCAGCTGTTGGACAGTTGTTGGTTACTTGCTGTTAAATATCTATGCAGACCAGATTACTACAGATTAATTCAGCTGAAAGTCACTTGTTTAGACACTATAAGTTTTTTTTATTGCTATCCATGCTGCTGGAGCTGTCAGTAAACAGCAGCAGGCATGACTTGCCATCACAGTAATGGCAGTGCTATTAGATGGCTGAACGAGTGATCACCAGATTTGTCAATTGAAATCTATCTGACTACCCTGCATGTTGGTAAAAGGGGTAGTACCCATGATGCAAATGGGTCGTGGCTAAGCGTCCATATGTGAAGAGTTGGTAGTAAGACTGTGTTGAGGTGGGACAGTCTTTTCTGTTGGCAGCCCTACTATCATCTCTTGGATGGTAAAACAACTGTAGTGAAGCTAGATTTAGGATGCCACAAGCAGCTGAAATCGAACTCTACTTCTACTGATCCCCGCCTACATTTTGGCTATGTGCCTACATATGCCTTTCTCATCCCATTCACCAAAGACCTCTCAATGTTATTCGCCATCCTGTATCGACAGACTTTAGATTGCTTTCCATGCTTGATTGATGAGGAGGTGAAACAAGCACACTCCATCCACTCTCTTAGCGAGCTCTATCTCTTGTGTGAGACACTCCATAATTTATTCAGGTTGCTCTAAAGAAGCTGTGCTGTTCCATAAGTCCCCATGACTTAAATCGCTGCAGTAGTGTCCTTGTTGCATTCTTGAGTGTACTTTCTGCCTCTAGGTGCAGTTCCCCCACTTAAAATGGGATCACAAGTCCTATTTTCCAAGTTCTAGTTTGAGGAGCGAGTAACTGAGCCAGCAGTTCTACAGACGCCAAGTTCTCTTGACCTACTGGCAGCCCACCAATAAAGACATCAATTAAGAAAGCAGTGAATATCATTAATGGAAGCTCTGACTTTTTGTGCATGTACAGTAATCACGATGTTTCTGAAAACAATTGTATGTGGGCTGGTAATTAATTATCCCCTGTCAAGATGATATGTAAAGCGATGCTATTTTAATTTGGGGTCCTCTGGAACACTCATTAATCTTTCCAAGATACTGCTCTGTGCCCGAGGCCATGTTGTTTTCTGTTTATTCTTCCCTGCATCACTACACGTTGTTTTCATACTGTCTCCACATTTTCCTGTTATCGCTCTTTGAAAACATATACAGGACACGCTATCCCAAGCACTGTATGCATATAAGATGAAGTGTTCTGTAACAAGCCTCCCGCAGCGCTCCACGGTGTTCATGTATGGTCAGTAAGTAGGACACATTTATAAACATGCTCAGATACAAGGAAGACACAAGAAACCGCTGAGTGCACACATTGGTTGTAAGAGTCAAAGCAACGTGCTTTTTGTCCCTCTTTTGTGCCAGTTAACTGTATCACAACCTCTCAGTCTGTTCTGTTTTCTATGACGAGATAGGTTTTGACAGTCCTGTGCCTGGTGTTTGATCCGCAGGCTCTCGGAGAAGAGGCGAGGGCCCCGGGGTTTGACAGCGATGGTGCTGCTGAGCCCAGGGGAACGGGCATCAGCCACCGCTCTCAGATGTGAGTCGAGCATTTTCTCCCTCCAACATCGGCCAAACATTCCCCAGTCAACAAACACAATGCACAGGGCTGTATGCACTGTCAGGAAGGAACAAGAGCATTTCACAGTGCTTCCCGTGTGGCCTGATTTATTCTAAACGCTCAAGACAAGGCCAAGGCACTCAGGCTCTGTTGTGTTGTTTCATATGCAGTTGTTTCAGTGAAAATGGAGATTTGATTTCATTACTGTGGGCCTTGTTTGTCAGTGCTGGCTGGGGATAATAATTTCCATAAAACCACATTCTGTAAGCATGAAATGTTTCATTGATGCTACACAAATGGTTATTTTTTGGCTGTTAAAAGTGCCAGAGCACGGCAATATCATCATGGTTCATTTCAAGGATCATTCCTCCCCCGAATACCTTTGCTCAGCACTGACACCATTCAGTTCCACAAAAGAGATAAAATACTTCTTTGGGGGAAAAGTGTAGTAATTGTTAAAAATATTATTTGTGCAACATTTGCAATGATACCTTTTGTCAAGTCAAAGTAGGGGATCAATTGGGACTGATATACCAATACAGTCATTGAAAAGATAACCACTGAAGTTCTGTACAGACATCTCTCTTCAGTATGAACTGTTTACCATTTACATAGCCATTAACTTTTTTGGGGGGGTGTCGCAGGTCAGTACAACCATATTTTGGAGTGTAGGGGAGCTTTTCTACAGAGTTTAGTGCCTAAAAACCAGACAACAGTGTTCTTGTCGGTAATTACTGCCACAGTGTTGGCTTGTCATGTTGTAATTCAGATGTTATCATGGTTGTGAAGTGTTTTGGCAGTTCATTTGTTGCACCCAGATTTGAAAACACCTGCCTCCCATATGGCGCTCCTCTCCTATTAATTGGAGCATTTACAGTGCAGTAGTCATTCACAAAATGAAACTCAAGACAAGCAAAACTTAAAAACAAAATCAGTCCTTTTCCTTTGCCATCTGTAACTCAGGTTTGGTGTCAATGTGCTTGGTGTCAGATTAAAACTACTGTATAGATCCACTCATAAGCAAAGACACTGGGGCAGTTTGAGTCTTCTTAGGTCAATTCAATACTAAGGAAAGTATCACAGTGAGACATGCAAGATACCTGCATACAGTCATACTGCTATTCTACCAAATGCAGGATGGATCAAGATGTTCTGGTATTATGACTGGCCTGGGGTCAGCTTTCTGGGTATTATAGCAGACACCATCATTGCATACTGACAATGCTGTATATATTTTTTAAACACAGCAACTGAGGCATGCAAACTCACTTATGATAGTGGCTGTGTATCTTATGGTTACTGCAGCTTTCTTAAAGATTGTGACTGAAGAGACGACTCCCAAGTACAGTTGTTCCAGACTGCAATGATGATGATGATGATGATGATGATGAAGTATTCAAACCTGCATCCTGTAAATTAGATGCCTGTCTTTTACATTGTACAGATTGGAAGCAAAGGATCCACAGCTGTGAAAAAGGTTTATTGGAGAGCAAACAGCACCAGTAAAAGGAAGTCAGTAATCAGTGAGTAATCTGAAACAGTTTAAATGTTGAAAGGAGAAATCAAAAGAGATAAAGGGAAAGGGCCTTGGCCAGTTTTGCAAAGAGAGCTGCCATCTAAGTACACTGAGCAGTTTGTCCTTCTTCTCCAACGAGGTGTCACAGGTCAAATACAGTTGGCATGAAAAAGTCGTCTTCAGTGCCAAACGATGAAAAGAGTCCACTTGCTGTTTAATTAGTTCACAGACAGAATGAGTTCAGCAGGTTTGTTTTGTGCAGCTAGAAAACTGGAAAGCATTTAACTGGAGATGTATCATCTTCTGCTTCCATGTCAAGTCATTTTCAGTTTATGGTTTCCCATCAATTGCCTTTTTTTGGTTGTTTTTAAATAA
>CAFUXE010000515.1:706341-761494 GCA_903364295.1 Serranus cabrilla
TCTCTCTCTCTCTCTCTCTCTCTCTCTCTCTCTCTGTGCATCTGCCCGTCAGCCTGTCTGTCAGTCTTTGCGGTTGTTGCTATGGATACAGTGTCACAAGCAGGAGACAGATCTGAGCCATTTTAAAAGCCTGTCTTCGGTCAATACTGTATTTCTGTTTTTCACAAAAGGTAATACATTGTTTCTGCAGTGTTTGGATCGACAGGGTTATACAGCTTTTACACAAAAGGCACTATGCTCTTTTGTACTGTTAAATTCACAATTACCAGACAAACATCTGCCACACATTATGTCTTACAAATTATTCTCTACACACATGGAAAGACGTTGTTAGTTAGAGTCAGAGTAGCAGAATAAATCAAGAGACTTTTTAAACCATGGCAGTATTATGATGCAGCCTGTTATGTAAACCATTTAGTTTACAATATGTACTATCAAAAAGCCAGAATTTGAAGCATAATTCTTTAAAATCTATTTGTAAATATTCTTTACCTTTTATTCTCTTTTTACCATCTTCATATGTATGTATGATGGAGGACTCTGCTACCCATCTCGAAGAAAGCTCCACAGACAATCCACCTGCACTTCAAAGGAAACTTGATCTGTTCTCCTCAACGCTTGAAACAAAGCTCCAGGGATTCCCACGTCTCCCTGGATCAGGCAAGAGTTGACAGTGATGTGTTGTTTCACTGTAGTAAAGATTCACATCACATGTCAGGTAATAACAAAACTACTAATCTAATACTAATAAGTGTATTTGTATTTAAAAAGCTGTTTTGTTTTGGTCATTTGAATCAATTGTAATGGCATGGAATTTAGGCTTTGCATTTTTATATGAATAAATGACGATATATGAATCATGTCCATGGGTTAGTATTGGGAATGGGCAACATTTGTGAATAAAAGTATAATTTTATATAAATAATAATAGGGTAATTGCAAACATTTGAACAACTATTGTCAGATATATTTTACATACAGGTGACTTATATATAGTATTTGGTTAATAAAGGCCCATGGGTATTGTATTACTGATATATACGATCACTGTATATCTATACATTGAAAAGTGACCTACAGTATATGCCACATACATATATGCATATTCCACATGTGTATATGGAAGCATCATTTTTGCACAATATAAATCAAAACTAAAAGAGAGAATATGTCAGAATTTTTTTTTGTGTAAAAACTTTTTCAGCATTTTAGATTGCAGCTTCACCTCTTGTGCAAACTCTACTCATGCCTCCACTGTAAACAATACCTGGTGATGGACACTATCTTTAGGGATGTTAAGTCCACTACTGCCTGGCTGTGTAGCTGTCTCGGCTGGAATGTTTGGCTGTAAAAACATGCCCTTGATGGATGGAGTGAACATTCACCCCTTAAAAGAGGAGAGAGTAACAGCGCTGCTGCTGGGAAAATAACTGCCTGAGAGGAGGATTGCTTGTGCCATTTTAAGCTTGAGTCCCATCTCAGCTCTCACATCCATTAAACTGGGATCATCTTTTGACTCGGTGATAGCAGCATGAACGTGGTACTCTGGATATACAGCAGCACAGCACCTCTCTGACATGCATTTTACCATCAATGAAAAAGCTACAATAATCCCACTTTACACTGCCTGCTCAGCACCACATAGCAGACACAGTTAGCACCTCTCTGTGAACAAAGTGGAGCATTAAGCTGCTAAAGAGGAGATGGTGGAGACCAAAACAGAGGTAGAAGGAGAGTTAATATTGGACTCTTGTCAGGTGGGGCAAAACAATACTCATTGTTGCTCAGTAAATGCTGGATGTAAACAAGCAATTATTGCAAACTAATTTGCCATAAAACCTTCAGACTGCATTCAAATCAGGCGGTGGGGTGAAAATGCCAGTAAGCTAAGCAAGGTTAGTGTATATTTACTGCAGCAGGTGGAGCTGCAGGATGACAAAAGAAATGCAGCAGCCTCCAACAGGAAAGTTGACACAGATTCAACTTTTGGAGAAATGTAGTCTGATGTGAAGCTGTGGTGGCCAATCACATAGTTTACATATTTTTGCTATTGTTTTCAGTGACAGTGAAGCGTTTTGTTGCTTTGCCAAGTACCTAGAACTCATTGCATCATGTGTTTTCTGCGGGAGAACCTGAATACCTTGAACTGAAAAAATTCAACTGTGAGCGGAAAAACGCTCCACATGATTTGCATGTTTTTTCCCTTTGTTCAATCAGTTAAATTGACTGGCAAAACTGTCCCCTCATCATCTGGGCAAAGCTCCTAGACCAGCTGGTGACAGGCTGCTGTGATTTCTCCTCTTTCTGAGGGTCTGTTGTACACACACAGATCTCCATTTTTGTCTGTCCATTTTAGTGTTGTCTAAGGTACAGATCTATGGGTTTACTTCCCAGCAAAATAAAAGTTATGCTGAAGGATGGGTGATTTAGTGACTGTGTATAGCAACATAAAAAGCAACTGAAAAAGGGCTCTGTCTGATTGGTGCCTTAGAGGGGAAATCAAGTCAGTTTTGTGATTACAGCTTGTTTTCATTGCCTCAAAGTGACCAAATAATCAGTTAAAATTGGTTTGAATCATATATTTTTCTTTCAAAGCAAACAGTGGATCAGTGATTAGTTTCCCAAAGCTTACTTGTTTACATAACCCCTCATACACTAGAAACAAGCTAGAAAAAAGATCACATATGGACATATGTTATTTTTCCACCTTACCACTTATTTTCCTCTGCAGTACTCCACCATATCAGCCACCGTGCCTCATTTTAGAGAAAAGACAGTTGTACACCACAACTTTGTCTATGGAGGCGCAGCATGTGGCTCATGTTTCTGTAGCTATTTATGAGAGATTAATAGCTTTGTTTAATTTCACCCTGTGGGAGGGTTGGGTATTATCAAAAATAACCCAGGGGAGAGCCATTTAGTTTCTTACTTATGGAGTTTTAATATCTTTCATGATAGCACAAATTTAATGAAGCACTGGTCCATTAGTGATTTTATAAAGAGAGTGTCTGGCATTTAGTTAGCATCTTTTATATCAAGAAATACAGCACCCTTTGAAGGAATAGTTACATAAACTTTTTTTAATCTCTTGATTTACCACATTACTACACAATATCCCTCCATGGTATAAAGTTGTTTGCTGCTATAATAATGTTCTGAATGTCGCTTGCACAGCACCTTTAACAAGTGCGCTATGATTTTTTTAAACCTTTGAACAGATACAGATTCATTTTTCTACCAACTTTCATACAAATTGTCTTCTTTCTGCCTTCCCTGTTGGCCTTGAGATATAATACAGGTTTAGGTACTT
Organism: Serranus cabrilla; assembly: GCA_903364295.1. Taxonomy (NCBI): domain Eukaryota; kingdom Metazoa; phylum Chordata; class Actinopteri; order Perciformes; family Serranidae; genus Serranus; species Serranus cabrilla. Next base: position 709,652 of record CAFUXE010000515.1, read on the forward strand.
CTGCACTGGCTTCACTGTTCTCTGCTCCAACTGTCACCATCGTTGCAGTGCCTGACACACGAATGAGGCCTGGTTGCTGAACAAGCCACTTGTGACAGCACCAACCTGTCACTCAAAGCGGACTCAGTCTTAATTATGCATCATGCTTCATACTTTATATAATAAACAAGTGACCTGTATAAAAAATTCATCCCCTTGTCATGAAGAGCTAGCTGTTTCCCTCTGTTTCCAGTCTTTGTGCTAAGCTAGGCTAACTGGCTGCTGGCTGTGGCTTTAGATTTACCATTCAGACATGAGACTTGCATTAGTTGCCTCATCTAACTGGCAAGGAAGTGTATTTTTTTCTAAAATTGTACAATGGTCATGATTTTTTTGCAGATAACATGAACGTTTGGTGGTTTAAAGCATGTTTTTATCCAAAGATTTAACCGGTCAACTAACAGTTTTCACACGTTGTATTTAAGTGTTGACAGCGCAATTTGTTTTGCATTAATTCTCATTATCATGGGGGAAAAAACAAATGTGATCAATAATGCCTGGATTTCAATCGGATATAAATATACAGCAAAGCCAATTAATGCAGCTTTTTAAATAAATGTAACTGTAAATTTATAATACTACCAACAGTATTATTTAACATCACATGTATTCTGGCTACAAATCTTACTATCTAGCTGCCATTTCACTCAAAATGAAATATTGTTTAATAGGATCCTTGGTGGTTTTCATTCTAAGATGTGCTCCAGACGACTGAAGCCTTAGGCACCCTTGTAATTCTAATGCTGATCCCAAATGGCATCTGTTTGTGTGTGAAATGATTCAGCTGGCCTCCTGTTCAATTCATTCAATAACTGAAGAAGTTATTGACCCGCAGAGACAGAGAAGCTTGGAGCTTTGTGGAAATGAAGAAACTGCATTAGTCTTATCGTAACTTCACTTAAACTGAGGACAAACAGTATAGAACGAGCTCTCACATCTCAGCCACAACACAGAGCCGTTCATCCTAAACCCGCCAGTATCAGCAAAAAAAAATCTTAAATGCTGGTCACAAAAAATAGATGTATGAGTAGTTTGGCATGACAGTGTGAGAGGTCCACATTCCCTCAAAAAAATCCACATGAACCCTGTCACTTAGCAACAAGAGAATAAGTGAGCATGAGAGGGAGAGAGACAGGACCTTATTCCTAATCCACCTCTTACTGATTGTAGAAGAGATACATGACTACAAGCACTTTCCGCTGTGGTGACCTTTTGAGAGCATAATCACTGTGTGTGTAAATGTGTTCTTTAGGGCTCAGCAGCTGGCCAAAGGTCACAAGCGTTAAAAGATTAATGACTGTCAAAAAGGGGGATCCCTTTTCCATTCTGTTAAAAAGAGTCATTACCAGGGGGACAGAAGGTTCTTTCAAAATTAATTTACCACACAAATGTGGTTTGAGTTGTACCTAAAGATATCTGCTACCCAGATGTGGGGTCTTTCACCAGGAGACTGCTGTCAGTGTGAGAAAAAATTTCACAAAGAAAAACAAACTTATTTTAATCCATATCATGACCTTGGGTTAAACTTACCCAAGTTGTTTTGGTGCCTAACCTACCTGACCTAAACCATTTTGACCTTTTCACAATGTTTAAATTGGTAACTGGTAAAAACATGTTACCAGGGTTGGGGTTAGACTGTATAAAAATGTGTTTGTTTGCAAATTGGCCATCGACACATAGTTTCTTTCAAACTGGTACATGCACAGAATGGAAGCACGGCCCGGTCGTTTTTCAACTGACTCCTCAGAGTCTTTTTGTCCAGCTGAACAATGAACAAGACATTTTTGAAGTGGTCAATATTTAACAGTTACAGGTCGCTAACACAGTACACCTGTCAATCATGAGACAGCCACGCCCCGAGGAAAACCTTCATAGATTGTCTACTTCATTCTACATGGGACCATAATTTACTAAATGAACACCATGCATTATTGATGACATTAGCAACTTAAAATTAAAACCTTATCGTCATTATGAGAATGTTTACTGAATAATAATAAATCAAGTGAGAAGTATGCTCATTTTCCTACTGACTTTCATACAAATTGACTTTGTTCAGCAACCCGTGGTGTCACCCCCTGTTGGCCTTGAGATATAACACACTGGCTTCACTGTTCTCTGCTCCAACTGTCACCATCGTTGCAGTGCCTGACACACGAATGAAGCCTGGTTGCTGAACGAGCCACCTGTGACAGCACCAACCTGTCACTCAAAGCGGACTCAATCTTAATTATGCATAATTTCATGCCTTAATATAATAAACAAGTGACCTGTATACAAAATCCACCCCCTTCACAAATGTCATGAAGAGGGAAATTAGCTACAGAGATCAAAACAGATTTTTTTTTACCAGGCTGTTTATTTCTTCACATGTGGGTCTACGGGGACTGAGTTGCTTTTGGAGCCAGCCCGGAGTGGCCATTCGAGGGACTGAGGATTTTGACACTTCTGCATTGGCTTCATTTTTCAGCCCTGGAGGATGCCGCTTGATGGGAACATAATTTTTTAGGAGACAAGGTTGCAGCAACCATGTCTTCAAGTTTTAACTAACTGATCACCTGGAGGATTTCACCACATAGAAATTGGAGCAGAAAATGAGCACTCTTCTTTTTCTTCTCCACAGGGGTGCAATTCTGCACTTACAGTACTATCTTTAAAGATTTCTATCTTTCTAGGCCAGAGACACCGTAAATGTGTGGGCTTACGCACACTATAATGCTGCTACTCTCAGTAAGAAAAGCATGTAATAAGCATTGTGTCATGTTATGTTAAGATGTAGCTTGTACATTTTTAGCTTTAACAATCTTGATGTGAAAGATTGCAGTTATAGTTTATCACATCTCTCTTCAATGCCCTTTACAGCCCTATAAACTGTAGTACAGCGAGGCCTACTATCGGTTAGACTTCATGGACAGATGATATAAATGCTGCTGTCCTTATAAAACCTCTTCTTACACCTCATGATCATTTGAGACCTAAAGAGGTCATTGTTTGACTCAAACTTAATACTGAACTTTACTGGACTGCTGTCAGAATGTATACATATAATTTATTATATTTATTAACGTCAAATTTGTTTGATAAAACTTGCTTGCTTGCTTTATATGGCTCTTGACAACATGAAAAGAGGACTACTTTATACAAAATTTCTTCCCATTCCTTAGCAACACTTGGTAAATTTACTGTAACTCCCACTATAACCCTTGAAGTAAACAATTGTTGCTGAATTTCATTGTATTACTATAAGTACTAGAATAATTTGTATTCTTGTTGGATAGTTGACCGTATGCATCCGACTAGAAACATGGGGAGAGAAAGAGGGTAGAGTATAATATGCAGCAAAATCCACAGCTGGAATTGAACTGAGGAGTTGCAGTTATATGGTATATATGTCATAACAACCCCTCTTTACCATTTCCATTCCTTTTTCCAAGGATTGTGATGCAGGCAGTGTTATAGTTTACTCAGCTTACTTGGTGCTTTTACTGAGGAGATCGAGCATTTCAGTGAAAAAACATCCTGCAGTCTACCTGAGGAGAGAAATCCAAACTGCCAGCAAAGATCGGCAGGCCTGCACGGCTCAGACGGGGAGAGGAGGCGATGGCAGGATGAGGAAGAGGAGGAGGAAGAGGAAGCTCATTCGGGCTGCCAGCCAGTGTCCCCCAGGCTACATGAAACACTGATGGACTTGATAGATTGGCGAGAGCACTAGGGGGTTCGGGCTGAGCTGAGCACTGACCGAGATCCAGTGCTGGGAGGAAAAATAAATCTGGCTGACACCAGCCGAGTGAGATCCGCTCCACACAGAGCCTCCATCCACCAACCCCAGCGTACGGAGGAACAATCAAAAGTTAGATTGTGTTCGAGGATAAACATGCTATGTGTGGCCGCTGTCATGGTGATGAATGTCTCTGATAGGGAGCGGGCATGATATAGCTTCTGAGTTAATTTCCTGTCAAAGCATAAATAAAGAAATACGGAAGGATATTCATTGTTTTTGAATATTGATTGACGTTGAAAATGTTTTATTATTTCAGATGAGTCTCAGGAGAGACCTGATGCATGGACTAAAAAATGCAGAGCGAAGCATCAATAGCATGCATTTCATTTATGATTCACAGAGACAGGAACATCAAACTAGAAACCCTTCTTTCACTGCAAATATACATGTACAGTGTAACACATGCAATATGTATGCTTATATATATAGACAAAAGCATATATCACCTGCCACTGAGGGTGTCTAGTCTGAACCCAAGGTGTTATTTGGCAGGGTTTTTAATCAGCCAAAGTAAATGTTGTCTCTGGATCCCCAGGGGGTGCAGAGGAGGAGGATGGAGGAGGATGGGAGGGCGCAGGCAGTGACAGTGATGTGCCTCCTTCCATTAGCCAATCCTGGTGTGATGGAAACAATGTTAAATCTCCTGATGGAATCTCTGCAGCGCCACAGATAGGCTCCGTACACCCAGCCAGCCAACTCCATCATCCGCCCTCCCAAATGAATTATAATGGAGAAAATAGCCAATGGGTGATGGAGATTGATTCAAAAGAAACATGAGTGGTAATCAATATGGTTTGCTGTGCAGCCAAGCAACATAAGACTCCCCGCACCACCCACTGCTTACTCCAGGCTAAAGTTGGGTGCCATCACGCTGCCTGTACGTAATTTATGATAAAGGTGTCACTCTCAGAACGATATGCCACAGCTGAGGGAGCCAGACTCATAAGGAAAATAAGAGCTTCTTGTCCTCACAAAAGAAAAAAGAAGTTGCCTGCTCTGTTAAATTCTGTTTCCTTCATGGGGTGATGGATGGATCCAAGACATCCCATAAAAAGTTAGAACTGAGGGATGCATTTAAAGTGGCTTTGAATGACAAATGATGCAGATGAAATGCTCTCAGTGCTCTGTAGCAAAATAGAGTTTTCATGCAAACTTACAACGTATATAAAGTGATTGGACATATTGGGAAATACACTTTGCTGTCTTACCAAGAGTTAGATGTGTCCTCATCTGTGTTAGTTAGCTCAAAGAATGGAAAGTGGAAGCCCAGTAGGTAACAGTACAACTTGCTGTTTTTATTTTACCCTTAGGTTTTCTACAGACTAAGCAAATACTGTGTTATTTGGCGGGTGTTAACTTATTTGTCACTCATTTATAGTTATACCTATGAAAAGTTATGCTCTCTAATTTGTAGATAAACCGCCTAATCATAAGCTAGGTGGTGCAGCTTTCGACATTAGCTGTTAGACAGTGATCTCTAGTGGCAGTAGTAATTATGGTGTGACGGGAGGAAAGCAGGATATGATGTGACAAAGACGGAGAAAGGTTTTTCGGGTGGGTGAGAGTGGTGGTGGATGGGTCAAACAAATACATTGCATTGTTTTGATGTCCCATTGTTAATACACCTGAATATTTAGTATCTAATGGATGAAAATCCCTTTTGTCCGACCTGTTCTCCCATTCCTCCAAAGGCCCAACAGTCCAAAAATACACACTTCGGTTGTTGATGTCCAGTGAGTGCTGGCCTGAATACTTTTCAGAATCCATTAACATACTCCTCAATTTAACAGAAAATAATTATTAATGGTGTGAAAATGCTGTATTTAAAGTCTGGGTTAGGTTTAGGCACAAACCACTTGGTTAGGGTAAGGGAAAGCTCGTGATTTTGATTAATACTCACTTCACTTGTACGTCAAAATACTCAAATATATTAAGTCCAAAAAAAAACTCCTGACAGAGTGTGTATTTCCAAAGCTACGGCCCTTCACAGCTATTGGTTTTTTGTTTTCATGATTGTTGTCGAACTAATTGGATTTCAGTCCAGTGGGACATTTTTCTAACAATAGAACTGTTGGAAATGAGAGTGCTTTTTGCATCCCCTTTGAAAATAGAAGTCTGTTGTTATTTTTAACCTGGAAATGAACTTTTGTACAGAAATGCATCTCTTCCTACGTTGCCTTTTATGCCACACCGCCTACATCACATATGTGTTGCTGTTGTTGTTGTTGATTTAATGTAATTTATGTTTTTTCAAATGTTTGGAGCCCCCCTAGCCTAAAAATGTTTTTCCATCACTATGTGTTAGACAATAAAACTTTTTGAATCTTGAATCTTAGTCTGCAGTAGTTATTTAAACTCCTTTGCTTAAATCAGACATTGAAATCTTTTTCATTTTATCATCTAACTCTCTGCAAGAAAGAAAACAAACTTTTTTCTGGAAATGCCATGCTTTTCTTTTATTCAAGAAATGGTTACCATGTATTCATTGAAACTAAATTATAATGACAATACTGAAATTATTTAGAAAGTTCCATCACTGCAACTTTAATTGCTCATATACTGTGGCATTAATGGATTTCAGAAAGCATTACCAGTGATTTCATAAACTTTCTTCTCTCTCCAGATGAAAGAGACAAAGAATCCTGTGAGATGACCCCAATGTGTCTACAGTACAACCCCGGCAGCACAGACTGCCTCCTTATCAAAGGAGCTCTTATTTCTTGTGAGTTGCACATGGAAGGAGGCTTGCAGGCCAGCATGGATGTCTATAGATAACTAAGGCAGCGGCAACAGAAAGCGATGATCAATAATGAATTTGTGGCAGGTCATAGCTCAAGAGCAGGGTAGTGAGGGGTGAAGCATACTTTTCTGTATCCACACAGGGTGCATACAAATACTCTTCTTTTCACAGTCAAAGTCAAGAAAAGGATGTTGATATGCTCGAGCTCTCTGGGGTCAAGCGCTCCTGTTTTTCCCAGCCACAGGCGAGCCATGACAGCAGCCCAGTAGGGGCTACAATATCAGTAGATGAGAGGTGAAAGGAGGGATTGAAAAGATTAAATTTTACTTTCACTGTCAGAACTCATTTGTATGTGATGTATAGTGTGGTGGAGGGGAGGGAACCATATGCAATGAGCATTTCAGTCATGGAGGATGTCATTTTGCCAACAAGGGCTGAATAGTATACATCCTGACAGTCCTCTCTGACAGCGTCTACCCAGCAGGCTCCACTTCATCTGCACACTGAATGCGTTCTCCTTTATTTATTCATTCATTTCCACGTGGCCAAGTGCTGTCACTTTGATGAATGGGAGCTGGAACTGGCCAATTGTTTTCACTCGACGGGACAAGTCTCACACGCTCTGAACTTAAACGTCCTCCTTGTCAAAGGAGCTCTGCCATCCCTGTGCTTCTTAGAGGCCCACGTAGCGCTGCCATCGTTTTCACACGTACACAGACACACGCCCCCCACCTGACACCCCTGGGGCTTTTCTTATTAGGATCTACCTGAGGAATAGCAGCTGTTTGCTTCAATTTAATCTCCATGGCTCAGAATGCTCCATGCCCGCTGGAGATTATGGAGTCAGCCCGAGATTTTCAGACGACTGCTAATGACGTTACCATAGTGGATGTATGGACGTGATGTGGTGAGCTCATGTCTTGGTTGACATTTTTGACAGCTACAGGAGAGATGGTCACAGTCAGCAACATTTTTCATATTAAGTGCTTTTTAGGCAAAGTATTGTAAGGTAAAGTCTGTCAATAGCATCATATCCCCACTAGTTGCTGTAACCTTCGTGGACACACAGGAAACACCAGATGGAAACACCTATGCTAAGCTAAGTAATTATTTATGTTTAGGGAACAAATATGAGGTTGCTATCACTGTAACTCTCAGCAATGTGTACTTCCCAAAATCTTTAACTTTTGTATCAGGGTTGAAATACAGAACAATAAAAACGCCACAGTATTTAAAATGATGGGCTTCATCAATACAACGATGATGACCCTGGAGGCCACAAACCAAAATCTAAATCTAAATACTCTAAAACACTGATGCTACCGCACCATGGAAATTAGTATATATATATAAATATCTCTTGTAATATGATCTACCGCTTTTCTCTGACTTTTGGTTTCTGGAATATTAGATTTCATTAGACTGGCATAGTAGTATTAACTATTTTGAACCACATCTAAAGTCAGACTATGTAACAGAACTGGAGTCATTCCAATGAATTTAGCACAACTGTCTGAGGTGAAACAAGGAGCAGAGATCATAGTGTGAAGAGTGAATTGAAAGGGAAGTTCATGAATATCAGATTTTAATTCTGAATGAATCATCTCGAGCTGTCAAGTCACTGCAGCTGCTTTTAATGATGATATTTACAATAACCACTTAGTCTACTAGGGACTGTGTATTATTAATGCACTGAAAGAAATCATACGCAGAACAATTGACCTTTAACCCTCTTTAGTGCATCTATGACTCAGACTAATAATTGCCTCTGGAAATACCAAAGACAATGAACATTCATTAAAGCTTCATAAACTGTGTATTGAACCAAATAAATGTAAAAGAAAAAAATGAAAAAACATGTTGCATGAGTGTTACTCTTTCTATTTCTGATTGACTTTAACATTCAGTTGGTGGTTTGCAACTGTGGATATGAGCCGAAGTGCAAACACACTAACCGAACATAGCATTTTAAAGGCAGATGAGGAGGACTGGCAGCCTGTCAGGGATGACAGGTGAGAACAGAAGAAAGAAATGTCTCTGTGACGAGTTTCATATCTGCTGTCAGTGTCTCCAGGCTGCAGGAATTAATGCTTTTATTCCTCGATGATGTTTTTGAAACTTTTATACCATGACAGTCAGTCGCTACATCAGTTGTCTCTGGGAAACCCGAGCAGCTTCTAATGTGACATTGTGTTTAGATTTCACACATCTGTTAATGTAACTATATGTTTTATCATGTCACTGTTACTATGCCTAACAATATAATCCTCAGTTTCAGTGGATAATTGGTCGGCCACAGATGTTCAAAATATTGACTATGTCGACATCATTATCTGCCTGCTGTCAAACCCAACTTGACAGCAACAAAACTGTGTTACCTTTTAAAAGAGTATAAAAACAAACCTTCTATTGTGATGGAATCAAACATTTCAGAGCTTTTTTATTTACCACAAATTTCCACCTCACTGATTCACAAAATAAACTGATTTCCTCTTCAGAGCGAATAGTCTGAGATCTGCCTGATCTATATGCATGAATAGATGTGCCACTGGGAATGCGCAGCCTTCTCACCTGTCTCAGGTGATGGAGGAGAAGGAGGAAACAAATTATTACTCTGTTTTAAGCAGAAGAAACTGTCAGTCTGGAACTACAGCTGTAATCATCTCTCTCTCTGGCGATGGCGATGGGTTGTTGACTTGCGTGAGTTACCTTGGCAGAAGGAACAAAGAACGTGAATGCCTGAGGAAGCTTCAGCACCATGTGAAATCCCTTTGTTGAGCAGTATGGAGTCTCACCCAGACATGGCTTCTTTCATGCTTCTATCATCTCCTCATCCCTCTGTCTTTTAATCTATGCCAAATGACAATGACAGGCGTATTTGTCATATAATAGACATAAATCATTTATATATCACGCCCAAAAGTTGGCAGCTGATAGGTTCCAGAAAGGGCAAGCAGGAACCAGAGTGACACACTAGAGATAGAAGAGGGGCAGAGGTTAAATGCACTACACTGCTTTTTTTATGCCCACTGCTACTGTTATTACTTTATATATTTTACTGCATGAGCAATATTTTTAGTACCACTTTCTGACGCTTTATAACCTAAATGGTAAGTCGTAACTTATGCCTTTATCTGTGGTATAAAAATGCTTTATAGATCAGTTACAAGCCAGAGTTCCCTGTTTGTGAAAGATTCCTTGGGCTGGTGTTAATCTTTTTTATTTGGTAATAATGTAGTAATAAATGTTGATAATGCAATAATAAATACTTTCTAAGCCTTCTGCCAGACCAGCAGCAGCTGACTTTTTCTTTAGGAGGCTGTAGCTATAGTGAGCTATTTGTATCAAGTGGAACTAGAAGACCTACAGAATCTATTGGTTCCAAACATGCCATGATGTTGGATAAATTAAGAATAATGGCCATTTTCAAAGGGGTCCCTCTGACCTCTGACTTCAAGATGTCTGAATAGAAATGGGTCCTTTGGGTACCCATGAGTCTTCCATTTACAGACATGGACACTTTGTGCTTATCCTGTACAATTTGGAGAAAAAACCTTGCTTTTCTCATGAAATTGGTGGGGCCATATTTTTATTTGCTTCGCATACGTCTAAAAACTCAGCCACTACCAGATGGGCCAGAGAGACAGCCCACTTATGTTCTAAAAAGGATATACTCAGGTGACTGGACCATTTCCAGCACTTTGTGTTTTCAAAAATAAATCCTTTCTGTTCCTCTGGGTAACAGGCAAATAAATAATCCACTTCCAAATGATTCTTTATCCTGCAAGAGATAATATCTCTTCCTGGGAGATTGAAAGGGTAATTAACTGCTGTGTGTGGCCAACATTTACTGAAGTGCTTTAACTCCTTCAGTTAAACGGTAGATGTATATTCACTGTCTCGTAGCCATGCTCTTGAAAGAATGGCAAATTATAACCCGCCAACTTCATACAATAAGAAATAATGGCACAAGCATTTCCATCAACAGGGAATTGTATCTCTTGCTGCAAAACAAGCCTGCCAGCCTGTTTTCTCCAAAGAATGCAGCTTTGGCGTGTGAAAGCTGCGAGCAGAGAGCTTTATTTCAGCTATGGCATGGTAGAGGTTGACAGCCATGGGAGCTGAATGTGTTTTTTTGGTCCCACCCGCTTGAGAGTGGTTGTTTGGGCGAGGTGCAAGTCGTTGTGGGAGCCCCTGCTGCACTTTGCAGATACACAAGCCTGCGCTTTCATGCCCAGACCCATCAAAATGGCCCTGTCAGGCTGCTATCTCTGGGGACTCGCTGCTGCAGTACAGGGGGATTAAAGCTTTTTATGAAGCATTTTCACAGCCAAAGGTGTGTGCTATAGCAGCTTGTTTGCCATATTTCACAACAACGGTGGACTTAACTTTGCTGGACGTAAAAACTGGAAATTCTGCATCCAATTTGGACAACTAATTGCACTACAAAGGCGGAGAGGTTGGGGGGGGGGGCACTGCAAAGAGGAGGAAAAATGTTAAGACAATCCTCCTTTTCTAGCACATTGTTCAAAATCCAGTTAATTATGCTCACAGAGAAGTGTGGTAAAGTGGGCCAGATTGTACTACATCTCATGTGGACTGTGAGGTGAATGTTACTCTGAAAACTGTTATTGTTTATTTCTGCTTTAGGTGCAGTATTCGGGTTGATGCAAGAGCTGTGAGTCCTGCGCAGAAATAACAAAAGGAGCCTGAGTAGTCATTACAAACCCTCTGATGTAAATGGTTGCAAACTATGGATTTATAGTGGATGTTTTCATACTTCTTTACTTGAGTTTGTTCTCAGCAGTGTTATTCTGATTTTCACAGATGAAATCCTAAAGCAGAGAACAGTCTGGAAACAAGCAGCAACAGCATTTTCAAATTTAGCACACAATCTGTGACAATTAACAATCCCTTTGGCCCATATGTGATAAATTGCTTGTAGGAGAAGCCCATTTGTTACAGTCTTATCTTTGAGGCTGCTCTTAAGAAGACTGAATTATCCAACATCGCACTGCACTGGAAATAAGTGGAAAACAAACACAGATTAAAGCTTCAGATTTGAGTTATCTACCAGACTGAGGCAAAACTTGCATGAAGCAAACCCCAGGACATGTTTGAGTGTTTGGTGTCCAACCACATTCTATTTGACAGATCCACATCCATCTCCAGCTAATTATGCAGCTCCAAAATATATATTATAGTTGCTTACATTGTGAGCAATGGCAGGCAACAAAAAAAATTATTTCAAAAAGCTTTTTTTTAATTCATAGTATTTATTCATTTTTACGTTTTTTGGATTCACACTGAAATATTTTAAAATAAGTATGTCGTTAAACAGTATTATGATTTCGGGATAAATGATTTCGGGATTTAGAATATTCCTACAAAATTTCATATGATTTCTGAAACGTAAAAAGTCCCACCAACATTTCTACTGGAATACCACATGGACATTTAATAACCAGTAAACAAATAAATAGGTGACAGGCCAGCGTCTATTTAATCCTGTTTTTTCACCTTCTTTTCCTGCTGTAGTTATGTAGATGCTGTCCATGGTGCTGATATGTATATTATCCGTGAGCAAGCTCTGCCATCCAGTGGCGAAGAGATGAAACATTCCTGCTCAGTGAGTAGGAGGATTAAAACAAATCCCGGAACTAAGTATTTGTTCCTACCCGAGTTACAAAAAGTGCTGCACCCTTAATGCTAGTGTTGTCTTATTCTCGTTGTTTTGCTGTTGGTTCCTGTCTTTAGTAAGTGCGAATATTTTGTCTCTGTCTTATGAGGGACGTTATATGTATCTGTGACATCTTACGGAGAGTGGGTAAACTGTTTCACGGAGCCCTTGAGATTTATATCAGAATTTCACAATGCTAACGTGACAGTTTGGTGCTTGCTAGTTGCTGCTAGCAAGTTAGCTTTAGCTTGTCTGTAGATGGCGAATTAAAAAGATTTCTTCATTGGTAGTTAATGATGAACGTATACAGAATGTTATCGTAAAATAGTGAAATGCTCAAAAATTGGTTCAGTAGCAAATATTGTAATAAGACCATATAGCTTTTGAGTAAGATAACTGACCCAACCTTTATTTAAGTATAACGTAAACAAGACATATTGTACTGCATGTATGTTAAAATTCACAACTCAAAAACGATTAATGGATAATCCCCCCGAGTCACTCTTCAATTTGGCACACGTCGGGTATATTATAGTTAAGAAATGTAAAGTTTATGATTTGATTCAAGCTGTTTACTGCCACCAAGCATTTTAACGGTCAGCCAGGAGAAAGTGGTGTTTGTCAAATGTTCTCTATCTATGCAGTATTTCCATTTAAATGGAGGATTGTGCTGCAAAGCAACATTAAATCGTGTGAATCGTATATAAGGCAATATAGCCCTATGGTTCACACCACATAGCAGAGGACACTTGCGCTTGTACCAGACAGGACTAAATTGCAAGCTTAGTGGTAAATCTGGTTAAGATGACCTGCATTAAGTATAACTGTAACTACATTGTTTTTCAGTTTCTGTGTCATATTCCTTATATCTTTATCCAGCCAATGGACTGACATCAGCCGGCAGAGATGCTATTGAAAGATCTTCCCAGAGAGGCCCTGTTGCGGCCATTGTCCAGGAATGAGGTGGTGGGCATGTTGTTGAGGTTGACCATCTTTGGTGCAGCGACCTACTACAGCATCAAATGGGTTGTAGACGCTATGGACCCTACCTCCAAACAGAAAAGCCAAGCCAAGAAAAGGGTACATAGAACACATAACATTTTTTATATTAAGTAAGATCAAGTTTGATGTAGCTATCCTTCCAGGTTCTCTCTGTCAGTGTGGCAGATATGGTTAAGAATCAAAAAGATAACTTGACCAGCATTTTGCACACTATCTGTGTTCTCTCTGTGTCTTCAGCTGAGGTGTGTGTCTCCTCTCTACAGGCAGAACTACTGATGAAAAGGATCGGCGTTGAAGGCGTCAAACTAACAGAGTATGAGATGAACATTGCATCTCATCTAGTTGATCCGCAAACTATGAAGGTAGCCATTGTAATTCTCATCCACGACATTGGCATTTTAAACTGTCATGACATTTTTTTTCTTTTATTTGTTTTTATAATTGCACCATATTCTCCTTCTTTGCAGGTGTCATGGAGAGATATAGCAGGTCTGGATGAGGTCATCCATGAACTTCAAGATACAGTCATCCTTCCCTTTCAGAAAAGACATCTTTTAGCTGGATCCAAGCTCTTTCAGCCTCCTAAAGGTACCACAGCAAGTCATCTAATCAGAACTACAGTGGTCAACTTTTATACATAATCTTTGAGGTACACATGAGGACGAAATTATTAGCCCCCCTATGAAAATATCGTTTTATTAAAAGTATTTCCCAAGTGCTATTATACAGAGCAAAGAATTTTTAACACAGCTTTTTCAAACTTTATTTTTGATGCTTACATTATTTTACTTGCACACAGGAACACAATTATTTCACAAAAAACAAAACTACCAGGGTCAAAATGATTAGCCCCCCAGATGCTATTAAGTTTGCTATTTTTGTGTAACCTTTTTGCTGGATAACAACCTGCAGTGGTTCGTTGTAGTTTTCAACAAGTCTCTGACACGTCTGCTGAGGAATCCCAACCCGTTCTTCTTTAGCATATTGTTCATGCTCCTCCAGATTGGATGGCCTTTTGGCATGGACCTTGGTCTTCAGTTCACCCCACAGATTTTCAATGTGATTCAAGTCAGGGCTTTGTGCAGGCCATTCAATAACGTTCACTTTGGTCTTCTGGAGGCAGTTCTTCACCAGGAGCGACGTATGTTTTGGGTTGTTGTCGTGTTGGAAGACAAATCGACGACCCAGACCCAGCTTTGCTGCTGACTGTTTGAGGTTTTCTTTCAAAATCTTTACATATCCTTCTTTCTTCATGATTCCTTACACCTTGACGAGATCCCCAGTTCCTGATGCACTGAAGCATCCCCACAGCATAATACTCCCACCACCGCGTTTCACTGTGAGATGGTGTTCTTTGAGTTATACGCATCTCCCTTCTTTCTCCAAACGTAAGCTATGTCTCTATTTTCATCTCATCTGACCAAAGGACATGCTTCCAGTATGCATCATCTTTCTCCAGGTTGTCCTTAGCATACTTCAGTCTGGCTTGAAGGTGTCTGTTCAGCAGAAGTGGGTTTTTCTTGGTCTGCAACATCGCAGTCCATTCCTGTGCAGAGCTCTAGTGATTGTCTTCTTTGAGACTTAGCTAAATCATTCACTCGTGTCTTGGCAGTTGTTCTGGGGTCTTTACACACATCTCTCACTAGTTTTCTTTCCAGAGTCTTTGACATTTTTCACTTCCTCCCTCTGCCCGGCTTGTTCTGTACTGTGTGGCTCTCTTTGTTGGGTCTCACTGCAGCTCTTGACACTTGAAAAAACTGTGATGACTCTGTATATCCATCTCCTGCTTTGTGAGCATCAACTTTTACATTTATTTAAGTTCTTCTTTTTAAGTCTAAACTGATTTCTATTGTTTTGGGCATGATGCTTTCTCAAGTGACAGCTCAAACCCTTACTGAAGTTTTTATACTGTGTGTAAATTGGGAGATAACCCTCAGTTTTAAATTGATTTTACAAGCTTTGAGCATTACGAGGTTTGTGCTATGGCTCAATAAAAAGGTCAGTTCTTAAGAGGGCTAATCATTTTGTCCCTGGTAGTATTTTTTGTGTGGAATAATTTAATTTCTGTGTGCAAAGTAAAATAATGTAAGCATCCAAAATAAAGCTAGGATGTTAATAGCACAAACTTGTAATTCTCACAGTCAGGACTCACATGTGTGTATGTGTTGTGTATTTTGAGAGGCTTGGTGTAAAAATGTTTTTAAAAGAATAGCTCAGGAGCGGTTATATTAAGTTAAAGTATCAGTTCAGATATGGGTATAGAAATTGTGTGCATTCTACCCAGCCCTAAAACCTGAAGAACACAGTTTAGCCATACAATCCCTTTGAATGCCGTATCTGTGTGTTCAGGATCATCATGTCTCTTTATCCTTCACGTCTGAGACTTTCTGTAGGAGGAGCAACACAGTTAGCTCAGTATGGAAGTGAAGACCATCAGTGCTGCCTCATAACCCCTTGGTCCATAGTAATTTATAAATATAGAACCAAAACAATAAGAACCAAATCACAGTTACAATTTCTGACAACACTTTCTGTTGTGAATGCAAATATATGAGGTGAAGTGCATGAATAGCAAGCAAACATATAATGGTGTTAAAGCTGCATGACTTAACAAACTACAGACGTCAGACATTGTTATAAAACCGGTTTGTGTGTTAGTCATTCTGTTTCTCATTATTGTTAGAAAGCCACCCAGTGCATTACGCCTTCATCTAAAAAGCTGTGTGCCAAAAAGCATCTGACAAGATTTGTACACTTGGCAGCCTGACAGCAGACGATCACTTAGAGGAACACTTTAGTTTCTGTAGAGAGTTTTACTGTTTGGCACAAAGCTTTATGCAGAAATGGAGATGACTCAACCTTCTAAATTAGCTGTTATGGGAATCCAGTACCATGCCTAGTCTCCAGCCTTTATTTATATCATGTAACTTTTTGAAAGTATGCAGCAAGTTGGGCCAAAGTTTCCATTTGTATATGCGTTGGGAAGACCAAATTAGGGAAAACACTGTATCTCCCCAAGGTATCCAGTAACAGTTGATGTTCACAATTCCCAAAATATTAAGCTCTATATTTATATAAGCTTTATATAAATATTAAACATGCATTTTATTGATTTGCTTAAACAGGATGTATTCTGTACATGTGTTATATTCACTTTAATTTAGCAAGCGTTTGATATGTTTTGAAATATTTCATTATACGATCATTAAGTTTAATTTTGCATTATGTTAATCATATAATTTTGACTATTAATGTGTAACATTTTACTGTATAATTAAGTCTTTTGTGTGGCTTTTTCTAGAAGTACTTTTGACCATTGTGGAGCAGCCACAATGAAGCTGAGCCAGCACATTTAATTCTGAAAGACAAAACACAGCTGCAACTTTAGATACACACGAAGACCACACTCAAAACGTATTTCATTTCCCACACTCCGCTCAAGGATGCAATGCAGTGGTTGGCTTGCTTACGTCACAGTAACACGGGCAATAGAACTGGTGAACCACGTGTCCAAGCTCTGTACGGGTCAGGCCCAGCCCAAGAAGATAAATGTGTATTATTCCTTTTAATGGTTGCTCTTTCTGCCCGAGATTGGTTGAACTCGTACAGCGTGGTATCATTGCATGTGACCAGAATAAACATATGCCATTGAGACAAGCTTCTCTTCAGCTCTCTTCTCGGGGCTCCCAGTCAAACATCTGGTGACTCTAACAGATTACAGTATTGTGTATATTATATTCACGAAAACATCATATAAAAAACTAAAAATATAGAAAAAGATTGAAAATAAACAGTAATACCTCATTTATGTTTATTTTTTCTCCTTGCAGGTGTTTTATTATTTGGTCCTCCGGGATGTGGAAAAACCATGATCGCCAAGGCAACAGCCAAAGCCTCAGGCTGCAAGTTTATCAACCTCCAGGCCTCCACGCTGACAGACATGTGGTACGGCGAATCACAGAAGCTGACTGCTGCTGTCTTCTCATTGGCTTCCAAAATCCAGCCCTGCATCATCTTCATAGATGAGATCGGTGAGCTTGATTACTTTGTGATTAAATGTTTATTACTCTGTATGATGCGATCTATCTTCATCTTTCAAGCTGGAAGTTCAGATTGATATTGGTATTTTTTCACAGTTTTCATATCAACAAACAAATAATGGTTTTATCTCAGCGTTTATATCTTGTCAGGCTGGCAGCATTGTTAAGCTTTATGGATTAGCAGCTCCTTAAAGCATAGCAGGTCAGGTTTGTTGACACTTTTACAGACAGTCCAATCATAACGTCCCCTGGAGGACAATCCCCTGCCCCTCCAACGTCTTATTAATGTGTGGAACAGTTTCATGATTCTTTGGGTATACAGCAAATATAATGTTGCCATGGATTCAATAAAGTACGCTGTGGACTAACCCTAACCCTTTTTTTTATCCAATATTTGTTTACATTATAAAAGTATGCCAAATCAGCTGTTATCAGTTCCAGTTTGCAGTGCACCCATGGATTTATGGACCACTATCACTGTAATACTCTGATACTGATTGAGGTGATGTACCTTATCTGCCTTTGTCTGCTGGCCATGTTGGTGTCAAATCAGCAAACTACAGCAGCTAACTTCCTAACTTGTCCCTTTCACCTCACGCAGTATCTTTGCACCGGCTCTGTCCCTCCTCATCCCTCCTTCACAGTTTGAAAATCTCCAGTGTAGGATAACACAACAGGCTGAAATCCATTCATTATTAAAGGAGCTATATTGGGCTAATATACAAGCAATTCAGTCTAATCCTATTTCATCCCCATGAAATTGCCCATACTGATTTCAACCTGTTGGTCTCAGTCTGTTATGTAGATGAGGTTTGTGTAAATGCTTGTTTCTCTTGTGTGTTAGAGTCATTCCTGAGGAATCGCTCCAGCCTGGACCATGAGGCCACAGCCATGATGAAGGCCCAGTTCATGAGCCTGTGGGACGGCCTGGATACTTCCACAACCACCCAGGTAACACAAACACAGCTCCTCCCTGGACTGTATTGTACCTACAGATAAGTCACACTGGTATATACTGGGTGGAATTCCTCTTGTGTCTTCAAAATTACTTAAAATAACCATTTGTGTATGAATTACTCACTTAGTTTAGGGTTCAAAGCATCCTTTTACAAACTCTGAAACAAGTTGAGCGGTATAAACCAAGTCTCATTTGTCTAGTCGTGTGGTAGACTACCAAGATAAAAGCACTAATGTCCTTGGTTTCAGAATCCTAAAAGAAAAAATATATAGATTATTTATTTATTTTTTATTTATTTATTTTTCCCGACCCCTTATTAACACTGTGCTTTTTTTCTTCCTGATTGCAGGTGATGGTGATGGGAGCTACAAACAGGCCACAGGATGTGGATCCAGCCATTCTGCGGAGGATGCCCACCACTTTTCATGTTGGCCTGCCTGTAAGACACACACACACCTGCACTATGTAATGTACAGGAATATACATACATTCATGCAGTATGTAAAATGACATATTTACTAAAATGCAGTTTTATAGCTTAAATGTACAGACATTTACATTGTTTGAATGTATGGGGCAGTTTTATCCAGAGTCCATTCAGATGATAAAGAATATGTTTCCATTTCCAGAGAAGTAACTCTGGAGCCTACAGTACCACAATTCTTGTAAAATCATCATTTAATTTCTATTTACTGATTGAAATGGTGCATTTTACTGGGGGCTTGTTCCTACCATAGACTGTGGTTACTACACTAAAAGTTAAGCATCACAGGTTAAACTCACTGAACTGTGTGTCTCAGATTGTCTTATGGCTGCCGGCCAAACCACAGAGAGCACGGGCTAAATGCAGTCCAATAAACAGTCCCTTATTATGTCAGATACAAATTTATGGCAGCTGTTGATGCAGGAGAAAACAGAGAAGGAGAACTAGCTTTTTGCAGTGGATGTATTTATACATATTGTCCATATACTCAGGCAGTTGAAATGGTACTTAGGCAGTGTCTGATTATTATAAAGTCTATCAGCTGGTGATTGGTTGCTAATTAATAGGTATTTTCTTGTTTAATTCATAGTTTGCACGTTAATATGCTTCTGCCCTTCTTCCTTTGCAGAACATAAGACAAAGACAGGACATCCTGCGGCTGATCTTAGCAGGAGAAAACGTAAGATGTGATTTCTTTTAATCTTGATCAGCCGTGGAGGAATCGATTATATTCAGTGCTCCCTTTTGTCAAGCTCAGAGACAATTTCACACCTGTATTTTCACTGTCAAATCACATTAAAATAAATCAGATCAACCATGAACAGTCAAAGACCAGTGATGGCTCACAGATTAATTCTGTATAATTATCTCACATTGCTGTCCTGCTGTTCTACTCAGCTGAGCAATGCCATAAATCTGAAGGAGATAGCTGAGAAGACAGACGGGTACTCTGGCAGCGACCTCCGGGAGCTTTGCCGCGACGCCGCCATGTACCGCGTCCGAGACTACGTCCGCAAGGAGCAGATGAGGCAGATTGCTCAGCAGCTACAGGACAGCGAGGAGGAGGAGAGGTATGACTCACATTCAAACACCCACAAGATTTCAGAGCCCTTGTGTGCACTGAGCATCTCTTTGTTTAAATACAGAACCACAAACAGTCGAGGTTAGACCGGAGTGGGATTATTTTAAGTGATGTACATATTGACATTTAACTTAATATTCCCACAAATTAAGCATTGTTTTCAGTCTTCAGTGAGATTGTGGAAGTAAAAGTAATTATAATAGAGTATGAATACACTCTATTCAATTCTACTTGTGATTACATAAAAATCACTCCAGGTTGAGGCCTCACGTACAAAACCAGTCTTGATCAAATTAACAGTACAGTGTGTGATTAAATTGGAGGGTATCAGAGGTGGGGGTCTTGATTTGAAAAGCATCTTATATTTTACAAAAGGCTAAATATCTGATCCGTGTAACCCATGCTTTGGCTGTTGCTAAGCAACTATTAAAACCCTCTTGAAGCTAAAAGAAGAAATGTTTCCAACTTCTACTTCACCGCACTCTGAGCACTAAGGCACCAGCATGTGGTTTCAAATAAATATAAGGAAGCAGAAAACAGACATGCAACCTCACTGCAGGACCGAGTTGATCCTGTGCTCTTTTCCGAAAATGCTTATTTAGAATATTTTGACCAAGCAGCAGAATTATCCAAATTAAAAGAAATGACTAGTAGCAGCCACACATACGTCTTGATTATTGCCATGCTGTGTCGGCAAATATTTAACACATATTTGAAAGCAACATGGCTTTAAGGGAAAAGCAACTACATATGTTACAGCATTTAGATCATGTTTTTATCTGGGTATAAAAAACAGAATGCACTCAGCTGTTATATTAGAAAGGTATCACCTGATGGAGAAGCAGCACCATCTGCTGGTGGCAGAAGTCAATGTTGTTTTTAGAGTTCCTCAGTTCTAATCAATTCGGGTTGTAAGTGGTTGAAACATTGCAAAATCTTTTGCATTGATCTGTGGTAAGAAATCCCTATAAATTATTCTCCCACTGTGAATTATCAGTTGTACAACCCAGATTCTAAGTATCTAGGATGCTGATAGACCCTGTGCATTTTATGCATTCTGTTTTTTATTCTGTTTTACGCAGCATCCCAACTTTTTGAGAACTGGCATTGTATAATGACTCCAATAGCAATTTATACTCCCTTTACTCCTGCAATGCTAATTTTCCCAATTTACATTCTTACCATTGACTGCCTCCAGCAGCTTCTTATCAACAGAACCTTTGTCGCTCAGGATAATGCCCTTAGTCAAATAGTTATTTAATATGGGTTTTAAGCTGTATATATTGATATAAATGGAGGCATTTAATTTGTATTGCCTGCAGTTCATTGGAGCCAGCAATATTTCCAGAAGCTATGAATTAGAAATACTAAGATAGAAGAAAATATACTACATACATTACAAATAGGAATGTGTATTAAATGTATTCAAACCAATTTTGTCACGATGTAAGGGTCATAAAGAAATGTAAAGTGTCTGCAGAATAACAACAATCCAATTTCCTGAGATAAAAAAACAAACCATATAACCCAAAAAGAAAGGCATTATGAAATATGTAATTTTTGTGTTTTTCAAAAAGCAGTTTGTTGTGTCCTTCTTAAGTATATTTATCCTTCTAAAGTAAGTGTGTTTGATGTGTTGAAGTGTTGTAATATAATATCTTTTTAGTATAAAGCCATTTACCTCTGACCACTCCAGCCCTCATTTTTTGAGAATTGGGGGTTGTGGGCAGTGGATGTTTAAAGCAGGTCAAATAGAAATGCAGCTCAGCAATGTGTGTCAAGTTGTTCTGGTCAAAAATCTCTAGTAAACATGATTTATTTATTTAATTAATTAATTATTTAATATGTATTAGGGGTCCCAGTATCATAGTCTGGCTGATTTTGTCCCATTTCCAGGTTCAACTTGGTCCCATAATTTGTTGCAGCAATTTCTCGGTTGATAGCATTTGTTACACACATTTGGTGCTGAATTTTGCTATTTTTTTCATATCGAGAATTGATTAAAAGGGGTCAAAATCCCCCAGAATATGACAAGATCTTTGGAAGAACAGACAAATCCATGCTGTGATTTGGCTTCAAAAACTTTGGTCATTTTGAAGATTTCTTTATTTTCAGTGTTTCAATGGCGAGCACTTCTGTTCTCTAAACTGCTGAGAAACTTATTGTCAATATATATAGGAAAGCTATACATCTTCTGAAAGCTCTAGGTCTGTAGTTTGTGGCAGGCCTGCGGAACGGTAAGGGGCTTAGTACATGTAAAATTCTTGTTTGCTGCTGTAACTTTTAATATACTGTAGTACACACTGTAAACTATTAGTGTGCAGTTTAATTTAGGGACATAGCTGTAGTTTTCATGGGCTTCTGTGTCTGACCTCTGTGTGCTGTGCTCCAGGCCTGTGGATGAGGAGCGGTTGCGCCCAGTCACCCAGCTGGACCTCCTCTTCGGCCTGGACAAGATGAAGGAATCCAAGCTGGTCACTGCGTTCATGTCACACATTGTGTCAGAGGTACCACTGGACTAAACACCAACACTGCACCACGACGGGAAACGTTTTCTTCTCACTTTTGTCTGCAGTGTGTTCCAACTCACCGAGCAGGGGCAACATGTCAGAGGTGCAGTTGGAAATTCCAGACAGCAGCTATACTTTTCTTAAAGTTCATTTATCCAGGCAGGGTTTGTTCTGAGCATGCTCACTTTCAGCAGACCTGCTACATGTGTACAGTTACAATACATTCTCCTTGCTTGAGAAGCATTTTCCATAAATGGTACAGAACTGTCTGTAATTGCTGCTAATAATACTAAAATTACTCTCCTACACCACTGTAAGGTTTAATGTTCTTACACATGATCATGAGCAGAGGGAATTAAGCGCAATGACTCATGAGTCTGGACTCCAGATCATGAGGCTGGCATCACCAGACTAATTCACTTATGCGTAGTAATCTTGAACCTTTTTATTTATTTTGCCATTTCAAAGGAATCACATGTAAGGGGAATTCAACAAACCAGAAACAAACCGTGTGAGGTAGCGCTCAGTGATGCATGCAAGTTGGGTCGGTGCTCGGCCAAGTTTTCATCCACAGAACGGGGGCAGCCTAGTTACAGAATTTCTCAAACAACAGCTAAACGGTACATTATAAAATGTTCCTGAAACCATTCGTTACAAGATATTTGGTAAAATAATTTTGATTCATATTTGATCACTGCTTCGTGGTTGGACTGTTTGATCTGAATTTGTGAGCCTGGTTTGGTTCAATGAACGCCAGTCATCATATCAGATAATGGCTTGTAATTGGCCCGTCCAGCGCCGGGACAGCTGGAGATCTGTCTGAATGGGAGAGAGACCAGACGCATCGGTCAGAGCAAATAAAACGTGAGCTAAATCAGCTGTCTGTTCGTTCTGTTTTGGTCCAAAATATGTTTGCATTACAAATAACTAAGTATTATCCAAACATATTGAGTCATCAACTGATCCTGGTGCTCCCAAGTCACATTACACTGTAAATGTAACTCTATAAATGTTGTTGTGTGATAGCAAGTTAGAACGTAATGCATTTCAGTAACATCACTTCTCCAAATAAGCATGTATGGAATGAAGTCATTGCTTTATAATTTTCAGTAATGCCGGAATTAAGTGTAATTATTCACAAACAACGAGTTCACATGACATCAGGCAGTGCGGTGATTTTTCCACAGGGTTGTGTGTTGGTGGGAGAATGCCACTTGGATGGACATTTTTTCTGTCACATCATATTGTTAACTTTAACCCCACCCCCCAATGTAGCACAAGTAGACTTCATATTTTACAGTTATTGTTTCCCACCAGAGTGTTTTTATGATCCTGACATTACGGACCGCACTTGAAGGCAGCTTCATTCATTTCTCAGCAGCTTGATAAGAAAAGATGAGAGACGCTGTGTGCTGGAGATACAGGCAGGGATATTTACTGTACTCTCTCACTGACTCGCTGGTTATATGATTATACGTGATGTCGGGCTGCTCCAAAAGTTGAGTCTGTTTCAACTGCTCCACAGCCCAAACACTCTACCCCATCTCAGATAATTGTTATTTCCTGCATTTTCGCCACACCACCAGATTGGATTTGAGCTCAGCAATAGATTGCTTTTTCCTGGTGGATGTACTGCTACTGTTTGGACTTTTGAAAAGACAACAACACTGGATGTCATCATGCTTTGATTTCATCCACATGGTTGATTAGCAACAGTGTTTATTATATTTGTTTTATGTATTTAACCAGCATGATGTTGTAACAGAAAACTGCAGTAATGCAAAAATATTCATGTAATGAGTTACTGCTCCTAGGGAGTACAATCTTTCATTTCAGGTACAATAACACAATAATGTATGTTTTTAGTCATAAAGTGAACGCTGATGTAGAATATGTTAAACAATAATGAAGGGGAAGTCAGGTGAATTTTAAAACTTCACTTGCATCGATAAATAGACATTCACAGAAATCTGAACCACAGCTGTAATGACCTGAGCCAGGGGCAGCAATACATGACACAGTTAGAAGCCATTCCACCAACATCAGTCGTTCCCCTAATGGAGTAATATTCTACTCACTGTATCTCATTCTTCACTTCTTTGTCCTCAGCTGTTAGCAGGTCGTTTTTATAGGAATTGTGCCGTGTGCATGTTTGTAAATGTAGAAGTAAAATGCTGTTTTAGATTTAAGGCTGCGACTTGAAAGGCACCTGAAGTTACACAATCCATTAAGAGCTTTTAGTGCCACTTTGTAACATCAAGTTTTTTGCACTTATTTTTTTCTCCCACCCAAAACAACAATAGCTGTTACTTTTTAATGTTCAAATCTTTGTGGCAGGTTTTTAAATCATATTTATTGTGTCATTATTATTATTATTATTATTTGTCAGTCTCCATTGTTACACTTTTATTTTTAATAATGACCTTTTTCTAGTCATCAATCAATGCTCGTCATTTCAACACATAATGGTTTTTATGTCAGCTACTTTTGTTCTCACAGTTATTCTGACTTTAAGGCTTTAAAATTCGAATACTTTCAATCAGCTGTCAGTCTGAAGCTGTTGTGACGCGCTTTTCTGACTTCCCCCGGTCTAAAAAGCCTCATTATTCGCCACACGGTCACAGCATGTGTTCATGGATCTGTTCGTGGGTCTCATACAGACCTTTCTCCCACGCAGTCTGAGCAAGCCAGGGCATGGCAGTCATTTAACAGTGACCACGTGGTGGCACTGCAGCTTCACTGTCCTGCTACTGAGGCAGGTGGAGCTGCCTGAGTAATGGACTGCTCACATGAAGAGCAGCGTTATAGCACTGTGGAGAGATAATGAAATAGAGAAGCCTGCATATGGGATTGCTTCTCCCTTATTGGTTCATTCTGTGTAATTTAGACATCTGTTGCTCTTCATTAGAGTACCTCAGGTGACAGTTAAAGGTCATAATGTTGCCATGTAAACCAACAGTTGCGTTGCTGCCGCTCGCAGGTCTTCTTAGTTCCTGTTCCAGGAGACGGGTAACATTTGTGCAAATGCTTTTTCTCAATGCAATATCACACATCAGGTCATTAAGCAGTAATGTGGCACAGACTAATCGGATGCAGAGTGTACATATGCAGTTACTGTAAATTAAACTGTCAAATATGTGTATGTGTTGAATATGATATGTTAATCATGTACTGTAAAGTGTATTTATTAAATTACACTGAAGAAAAGATGTTTCAGCCAGCGAAATGTTTTCTGATTTTGATTCCCGCAGCTTTTCAAGTGTATTAACTATAATAAATGTCGTCTTTCCTACCAGTGGAGATTTAAAAACAATACTTATTATATCCAAACCTAATTACTCAAATTAGTTGTTGCCATATGTACCACAATGGTAGTTTTACAAATAACTTTCTGACCAAGTGAGTAAGTGTTGATTGTGTTTGTTACATTCTCTGGACCCCTAAAAGCTGTGGGAGTGTGCTACTTTATTGGAAGTCTGAATCATCATAAAGTGTTTGTAAATTCTGCGGCTGTTGCAGTCAGATCCTGTACCCTTTAGGCATGCATTAATAAGCCATTGTTGGCCATAATCAAGCTCCTACTCTTTCCACTCTGTTGCCGTTTGCTTCAGCTCTAATGCTGGTATCAAACAGAAGCCTCGCATCGCTAATATGTCGACTTTTCAGGATTTGCTGACAGCCAAACAATTTTAAAATTACGGTCTGGGTTTTAATGGATGTCTGGACAAATGCTGTAAGGTCATGAAATCTGAATTACCCACTCATAAGGGCTATGCAAAAATTATGTCAAACGACTTTTTAAAAACCTCTCAGGATTTATTAGGTTTTTATATGAGAGCAGCTATTTGATAACGATAATGGCTCATCCTCTGGTTTAAGCTTCTCCTGGCTGCTGTCCACGCTCAGACCGCTCAGCACAGCAGCATGAAATCTGCTGCAGATATTCAAGAGCCGAGATTCAAGATAAATTCGTATAACTTGTGATCCTCTGACTGTTCATCAAGTGTCACCATCAGGTCAAAATTTCAGTTTGGTTTATAAACAACTATCTGCAAATTAATGTCATTCCCATCAACGTCTGCTGCAAAATACATTCTGCTAGCTGTTAACTAGCAAAGGTTAGCATGCCAAACGGTAGATGGTGAACACACTAAACATTAGCATGTTATCATTGTCTTTTTGAGCATGTTAGCATAGTGCTGTAAGCATTTAGCTCAAAGGATTACCAACTTCACAGAGCCACTTGCATTGCTGTACACTAAGGCATGTTAATAAATAATCTCTAAATGCTTTTAATTAGTCATTGGATGTATATGAATCCCTGCTGAGGAGAATAATAGATGAGATAAGAGGAATCTTTTACCACCCACAGCCCAGTCTGCTCTAGCACCATGTAGAGCTTTCACAGACCAAGCTATACAAATAGTATCACGAATATAAACATTTTTTTTATTAGATATTCATATTCATGTTAACCCTTCAAACCCCAGACGGTTTCAAAGCGTTTCTTTTCTCCTGTCACATTTTACTTGCTGTGCCTTGTTTCTTGTTGCAGTATATAGTGTAGGTCCTGTTTCTTTGTGGAAATGGTGCAACCATGGCCAGAAGAAGTAGTAGATTGAAAAATGTCTTTTGTAAAGAATAAAACGTAATTTAATGCTTTAAATCATTCAAATTGAACTTCTTCTCGTTGATTAAATTTACATAAAACGGAATCAAAGTGCCACGATTTTAAGAAAACATACTTATTAAACCTACTGGCAAGTTTGGGGGTTTCGACAGGGTAAATATATTTTTTTGAAAAAGTAATAGATCCTTGAAAACATCATGGCCACCATTATTTGGGGGTGATAAAGAATTTTCAGTCTGTTTTGTATTTTAGACAGGAAACATTTAAAGTGAGGCTTGACAGCTCTTAAGTAATGTTGGAGGAGAATCTACCCACTAGACTTTTTAACAAACTTTAATGAAACTAACTTGCTTTTATTAATAAATGCTCAAAGTATACTTTGTTAAAAAGTATAACTTCAACTGTATGGGATAAACCCTGCCGTCACACCAGGGAAGTACTCTGCTTAACTATAATTATAATATTAGTCTATTCAACAGAGTATAGTGAAGGGTGGAGGTGGGTAAAGTGGCCATTTACACCACAAAAACAGATGATGCGTCACGATTCAGTTGTCCTTTGTCCAATCACCAACATTTATGATCACAAAGCAGTATTTAGCACAAGGTTACTGTAAACCCATTAATCTCATCAAAGTCCCAAAGCCTGACTGTGGTTTCAGAAGTCTCCACAAAGCAGGTGTTTTTTTAAGAAAGGGTTAAGTGTTGTCTGTAGTGTGGACAAATGGCCAGGTGATATTTAAAGTTCAGTCTTTAATGAGGCAAAGTAGGGAGCGTTTTCCTCCAACTTAGTTCTGCAAGGATGCATGTCTGATCTTTGACTCAGTCATTGATTAGTTATTCATAAAGCTATTGATGAGTTATTCATGAAGACAGAGTCAAAGTGAAAGTCTCCATTCCAGCTCTTTTCAATTAGAGGACAGCTCCCAGTCGATAAACATGATGGAAGAGGCTCTCGCCCGCAGCACAGCTGGCTGGAGATGTCAAAGACTTCCCATGGAGAGGAGAGCTCAGGCGCAGATAGATTCACTTTTGTCTGGCCATGCTCTGTCAGTACAGCAGTTCTCAGCGCCGGTCGGATGGTCTCAACCTTTTTCCATCAGATAGGAGTGGTGTAGAGAGTGTATAATGGCCCCACTCTGCTCTGTGACAGTCCTCTGAAAGCTTCAGTGCCATCGGACATGATGAGCGAGCCCAGAGAAATCAGCGGCAGCTGTTATCCCTGCCACATTTCTCAGCAGGATATCCTGTTGCCTGCTGATGCTCAGACTTTTATAACTGAGTAACTCACAAAGTTGTACTACATAAGCATATGAAAGGCCGAGCAACTCCCCGCTAACAAAAAGGATTCCAGGTGACAGTGTCGATTTGACCTTTGTGCTTTTCTTTGCGTCTTTAGCAGTAGATATGTGCAACAGCAGTCCTGGTCAGAGTAGCCGAGTGCTTATGCATTTCCAATTAGTGTTTCTGTTTTTACTAGAACAAGTTTACATGCTTTAATATAAAAAAAGACATTCCTTTCCTCATACTGTCGGTCTGATTATGTTTTTATTCACACTCTGTCTGAAAAGCTTTGTCTCTAAAACCAACCTCCCGAACAAGCCCAGTCTGCTCTTATTGGTCTGTGTTTCCAGGTCCTCTACATCTACATTGTTACCATTTCTGCACCGTCCCTGCACCTGGGGAATGACTAACAGCACCATAGAGGAACATTGTACCTAAATATACTATATTTGTGACACCACAGCACAGCCATACCTGTTCAAACTAGAATTACTGCCTCATCATTGTATGCCTCAAGCAACAAGCCACTTCTATGTGTCTTTATGGACACAAGCTCATAAAGTACTTTTTATTTAGAATTTTATATTCAATAAATCAGTTAAACAAATAGTTCAAGCATTTTTACAGGGGGTAATGGTGATAGCTTTATGGTGATGAATATTTGTTGACCAGAGGACAGTGGCTTCCAGGAGTCTCAGCTCCTTGTCTAGGAACCTCACAGTGACCTCAAGATTGCAAAACTAACCCTTGTTTTTATTGTTGATGTGCTGGAAGGAGGATTATTGGCTGCTTTATAGCTTCATATTTATCTTATAGACACTGTAGAAAGTCAATAAAAATCATCGTTTTTCCCATCAAATCAAACTATCCCTTTGAATGACAGGTTCCCAGTTTAAGGACAAACTGAATAATTATTGATGCTTTGTTATTCATATTGTAACATGGTCTCCTTGTGTGTGGTTGTAGCTGCAGAGATAATCATTATTCACAGGAACATTTTCCATCTCCTAAATACAGTAGCTACTCAGGAGCTGAGCAGTAACTTGGCTTTAACTTCTATGTGTTTTGGCATTTATCCAAAAATGTTTTCACTGAGTTGTTATGAAGCCATAGAGACCAATTGAGATTGTGAAAAATACCAAAAACAGTGGGTTTTTTGTTGTTGTTGTTGTTTGTATTGCAATAGTAATGTGTGCAGTGATTGATTTGGAGATTTTTCGGAGAAAATGTAGTCCTTCACTTACAACTCCCATTGCACTGGTAAACCACCCATGTGTATTATCTGGGCGCTGTTTCCCACCCCCATGTAGAGCTCGTGCAGCCGCAGTGTCTTTAGAGCAGCCTCAGTGGGTCAGCGTCTCTTTGGTTGCATGTCGTGCATCTCTGCATGATGAGGAGGTCTTCCCCTACTGTACATTAACCTCCCAGACCGACCGCTGCAAGAGCTATGTCTGAAGGGAGCACTCTGATAATGCTTGTGTGTCATTTTTTGTGAAAGTGCTGCTAAAGTATCATGGTAAAAGCCACTGACATAACCCAGAGGAGGCTCACTCACCCTTAACCAGGAAGCTGTAAAAGCAGTAGCAGCAAATGGTGCGATTCATGTGTTGACATCACATTAAAATGTCTTTACAAATCAACTGAGCTTTGTATAACCGCTGTAGACTTTATGGCCCACAGGGTTTTATTGAAGTTTCTAGAAAAAGCCTCCGTGATGATTAGACACTCTGTGTGTGTCCAGGAGACAGCCATGTTGTAAAAGCTCCATGTGGCGATCTTTACAAGGCAAATAAAACATTTTATTGTTAAAGAACAACGATGTGGAAGCAGCAGGTCATAAATGATATTTTGGGCACATTTTAGACTTACAGCTATTTTTGGTGAAATTCTTTATGGTATCTAACAAATTGTTCAAACATTTTTGTGGAAGTATTTATTTGGTTTCCATAATTGCTGTAGTATGGATGCCTGGAGAGGCGAATGAGAAGTAAAAATCTGGTGATCCATTTTCTAAACTGTTTCTAAACTCTCTCCTGTGTTCATGACTTACAGACAGGTGGATTACAGGTTTTGTCAGGATAATATTTCTTATTTTATTTTGTTGGTCATCCAAGATATGTTTTGTAATTGTTTGTTGTTGTATTAATTATTTTGTCCTGAGTCTGCTTTTTAATGAAAAGAAGACATGAGGATTATCAAAAATTTAGATAAAACAAACTGGTTCCCTTGTTCAGTTCGGCCAATACATTTTATAACTTTATGGATGTTATTGTGTAAATAAGGGATATTTAAGTGGTTGTACTGGGAACAGCTGATTTACCGATGTATCTTTCTAAGTCTATGGGGGGGAAAAGATTGAAGGCTGAAAGGTGAAGTCAATGCAGAAGAACAAGAAATCTACATTCTTTCTATTGGCCAGCAGGGGGCGACTCCACTGGTTGCAAAAAGAGGTCTGTATAGAAGATGACCCGAATTCTCACATCAGTTATGAACTCCGTTAACACTGTCATAATGAGTTTATGGTCTCAGTCTACTTCAAGTTTTCTTCAATACAGAATGATGTTTGTTTTGTAAAGTTTGGTCCCATTTAGGATAAAATTGTCAATAAAGCAGGTTATGGCTACATTGTGATTGAGTCACAAGAGAAACAGCACTGCATATCCATGCCACTGTGTACGGTTAAAGAGATGTTAACTTGTTTTTGGTTTGACCTTGAGTTATGGAAGCTAATGTAGTCAAGTGCAAAGTGCAATCATGTTGCCGGTATACGTGGATGTGCATAGTGTCCCCCGGTTCCACCCTCATTCCTCCAGAGCTCCACCAAAAATGGTCACTTTTCTTCTGGTGACTGTTAAACTCTTATATGAATGGACTAACTGCTAAATTTTTTAATCAGGTTGGATTCACAGCCTCTTTGGCATACATAAGTCATAAAGCAACAAGTAGCACTTTTCTTACTGCAGCTTTTTTTTTATCTAGCTGTTCTCTCACCTCTGCTGCCTTGCACCAAACTAGATGGAGGGCCAGGTTGGAGAGGAGGCTGATCCATTAGCAGATGTAATTGGAGTGTCTGATGGCTGCAGCACACCAGATGAAAGGTAATCAGAAGGTGTGTGGCTGTCGGAGTAGGTGTTAAGATAAGGGTCAGCTCTTAGGGCTTTCTGATGCTGTTATTGAGCATCCCTCCTTGGACTGAGCACTCCAAATTCAAAGGCATAGCTCATCATTTCCAGAGCTTAAAGAAGTAGTGTGGGTGCAAGTGTCACTGAAGGTTGGATTGGCCCTACAGTCAAAGCATCAGATGAACAGTATTTAGTCCTTTTACAGGCCATAATGCTAATACCATATAATGATTTTCTGCAGACATTAAAGGTCCCATATTATGAAAAACATGTTTTTACATTTATTATTTAGTCATCCTTCAGCCAACCAAACCTGAGAGGATGGAAAAACTGAAGTCTCTGCATTGTTGAGCATCTTCTCTTTTTCATCCTCCTACAGTGCGTTCTGGCTAGGAGCCGCCTGAGCTATTTGCATTGGTCCCTCCCAAAGTGATGTCCCCCTCTGCTCCCAGGGCCTCAACCCACTAATATGAAGAAACCAGAGTCTGTACAGTTAGCTACCGCTGCTAGACATGTCTAAGCTTAGAGGAAAGCATACAAAGTGTTATGTTGTGTGTCTCTTTTCTTTGCCAGTGTCGGGAGAAAGAAAGACTCAATGGCTAGATTTGATTTACAATAGCAATGTTCCGGCAACCATTGGTACTATTTACAGTTTAATAAAAAGCTATGTGGCGTTAGTGTTAGCGTAGCGTCATAGCCTGTCTGTCAATGCTAGTGTCTGCTTTCGCCACAGTCACTACGGAGTATTATCAATTGCAGACCCACTACTTCTAAACAGAAATGAGCTGACATGAACGCAATTCAAGGCTAAATGAATGAAAATTATAATTCAGTTTGATAATCAAGTTATAAGGGAGTCACATTTAAAGCTGCACTAAGTCATTTTTAAAGCCCCCCACTTCCAAACAAGTTGTGTAGTGTGTTTAAATACTTTTCTATGTTAGCATGGCTTTCCCTTGGCAAAAAAGGCAATCTGCAGGCACGTCATTCATTGAGTTCATCACACTTTTCTCTATTGCTGCCATTAATTAAGGGTTGTTACAGGAATTCACATGTGGTTATTGAATCATTCAACATTCCCTCTAAAACCGTGCCCTGCCCGCTGCTCCTCTTGCATTGCAAGAATAAAACTAAATCACCTTATAAACACACAAGGTATATTTTTAAATCTAATCCATTACAGACAGGCATCGTGTGTGTTCAGATAAAATCAGATGCAATAATTAGTGTCAGACATTCAATTTGATGCCATGTTTCAGAGTCTCTTTAATCTCTCATTTCATTACAGGCTTTGGCAAACTATGCATTTCATTTTCAAATGTGTTTTCAGAATATGCTCCTAATAGATTTAAATTACCTCCTGCTCTGCTAACAATGAAGTGATGTGCTTTTAATCCACAGTAAAAGGTCAGCCTCTCATGCAAATGCTGATTGTGGTTTTAACTTTACTGTATGTTCTCAAAATATGAGGGCAAAGTTACCCAAGGCAATGCCATCCAATATTCGTTCTAATAACGTTATATAACACCATCATTTAACCTGACTAAAATGAAATTAGCCTTGATTATAGTTATATCAGCACACAAACAATGGTTTCCTTCTCTTCATAACTGATTACATGTTTCTAGCAGCTTCTCTGACTCATTGGAAATCTGCTGCTGCAAACATTCTGCATTAGTTAAGTATTTAATGAAAGGAATTTTTCCTCTAAATGTCCAAACCAGCCAGAGATACACTACCAGTCCATGATAATCTGCATATTGCATGTTTTTTTCATTATGTATATCAATTCAAAACTTTGTTTAGTTGTTTTTTCCATGAATGAGCGACTTTCTAATTGGGGCACAATAACTCAGGAGCTCTCACCCCTGTGAAAGAGGTCTAATGACACCCTTGCTGTCACCCCTTGAACATTTCCTTCCTTCCTTTCTTGCTTCCCTTCATCTTCATTTTCAGAAAAGAAAGAAAAGTTAGAATACCACCAAAGCTTCCGTTCGGAATACCGGACAGCCTCTGCCAGACCTCTGCGACACACACATTCCCATGTCCCCGAGTCACGTCAAAAGGCAGCTAGCTATGCGGATAAAGGCGAAAACAAAAGCACAGCACCCACTGAGGAGAGCGGAGATGGGATAATGATCGCTAATTAATCATGCACTGGGGTCATGCGGCTCATCTCTTCAACACCGACACAGGAGCAGGAGGGAATGACTCACTTCCCGCTGAAGGCTCCACATAGGAGGCAGCTGAAAGAAGTGAGACATGGGTATCGCAGCAAGACGCCTTTTATTAGTCTGAGCCAGTGATGCAACTGTGTGAGCTGCTCTGGAAGAAAAGGATTATTCATGCATGTCCAATCACTTATTAATTAACACACATGTACACTTGACTAAACGTCTATTCTTGCATTACGTGTTTATTTGTCACAGAAGTTCACACTTAGCAGAGCATTGAAACACCTCACGCATAAAGCCACAGACTTTAGAAAGCTCGTTATTATTGTCACTGGAAATTTAAGGCTTTCAAATATATTCACAATACTCACATAGTTTGTTAAACCTTATACCTGCAGTGCAGAACTCTTGTCTTCCACATCAGCTGTGAGAGTAATTATATGAACACTGTTGACATGTACTTATAACTGCACTATTTTTTTAAAAATACCAACCTGTCCAGTTAGTACGTTCTGTTGCATCAGCGTGGGAAACATCCCAAATCATTTGGCAAGGGCTTGATGGCAAATGGATGATTATTTACATATAAAAGCTCAGTATTCAAGCTCTGCAGATGTTGTATAATGCTTTTCTATATAGTGTTGTGTATATCTTGTTGCACAAGTTATCACCAAAGCTAAAAAAAAAAAAAAAGTTTTGCTCTTGACATAATATATGAAACTTTGTATATTGTATTGCTCAGCACTGTAATTACTTTTTCTTTTCTTTTTTCTTCTCCCTCTCTGCTTTCCAACTGGTAGCTTGACATTTGATTGCTGTGAGCTGCTTTCATAACTGCTGACAGTTTGACAGGCTCTGTGGTTGGCTGACTGGTCTACACCTTCACCAGTAAAATAACAGGAACCAAATAGACAATAGTAGGATAGAAATAGACTTGACAGGACTCGTTGGCTATGCATATCACAACGTTTTGACTTCATGACGCTGCACTGAAAGATAAATTATAGCAAAAGCTTTATATAATGACAACAAACCGGGTTTGGATCCTCGTCTGCTTTTAATAAACAAGGCTTCATGTCCATAGCATAAGAATGAGCCGTCAGGAGAAGGAAGCACTGGATCACATCACGCATATCAAAGCTGTTTTGCAACGTCTCCCATCTTTTCATTCAAAGGTGCAGTTGATTACACTTTCATGCAGTTATTTAACCGGATGACTACAACTGTGCTCAATAAGGAGGGGATTTCTAGAACAACTTCAAGTGGAAAGGTTCAGTAATGAATATTCAGAGAGGCACTTGAAAGGGATTTTAGAGGAAGGGTCTCCAGTTGTTTATGACACTGGTTGCTGAATATGTATTCTCCATCATTAGCAAATGTTTGCCATTATACGGCTATGATGTAAATATTGAAACATGTTCATGGTTTTAAAGAAGGTTTTCAGTGGGTCTTAGGATATGTGGGGACGCAGAAAGAGTCAGTCTGGCTTGTTTTATGTAATTGGTAATAGGCATATACAAAAGACTGTGTTTTGTGGGTTATTGAGTAATTTAGTTTGGGTTGGGAGATAAAACCATCTATTATCTTCTCTTTTTAATCACAGTATAAATCAAACAGACTTGTTTATATGAATAAAAACACTCAGCACCTATTTATTGCACTACTACTTTCTCCCCGAAATGATTCCCATACAGTCGACCTGGCCTGAACCCACCTATAGTCATTGTGCATATAAGCAAATCTGTTCCAAGACTTACAGGAGAGATAAGGTGTAAAACTGGCAAAGTTTGAAATGAAGAAAAGCTTTGTGAAAACGAATGATGGTACTAGATTACATTTAAGGGCAGCATGAAAACTCATGGCACCAGGGGGTCTTTGAGATTCATCCTCATCATGGATTAGTGTGTCATCTTCCATGGGAATTCATCTCATAGTTGTTAAGATATTTCATTCTGTATCAAGGTGGTTGGTCTGGCACTGCCATCCATAGTCTTTAGTTTGTGTGGCTAAAAAGCCATCAAAGAGGATGTTTGTGATTCTTGGAAAGATTCTGCTTTACATCTGCTATGATGTTTGTCTTAACTCTCCCTGTTTCACCATGGTAACTCTTAAGACATCCCAGTTCCTCTATTATTCATTCCAGATATAAAAGAAACATAACGTACATCCTGCATTGTAGAGGCATTTCCCCCAGGAAAAAAACGTAACCTGAGACCTCGCACTGTCTCAGAGAATGTCCTGACAAACTCAATACTCAACTGGCTGACATGGGAAGGTCATCAGCTGTTCGTCTCTCCGCTCCTACAGCTGGCTTCCAGCCTGCATCACCTTTTCTACCTACAGTACATGTGTCCCACATGAATGACATACCGATCTACCCATTCCAGTTGTCTGTAATTAATTATTTTGTTCTCTTGCACGTTCCCAGAGCTAGTTTGTGATTTGGTACATCCCCAAGTCCTGTCTAAGTGATATCTTAATTCAGGGAGGACTCTGCTTTGGCACAAGGCCCTCAGTGTTGTCACTTCTGCTGACAAAGATCAAAATACCCTTGAATGTAAACCAGGTTACGGAGTCCCATTCAATTCTCATCACACATTAGAATGTGACCCTGATGTTGCTACATTTTTTTACGAGCACTAAAACATAAGGGGAACTTTGAGTAGTGTATACCCTGAAAAGCAGAGCATGTATGCAGGTATATTTCGTGTTGTGTAATGTTTTTGGGTTGCATAGGCGCACACTATTATTCAGAAAAGATACATTAAAGGTGAAGTGTGCAGAGTTGTCTGCATTTTGCTGTGAAAATGTCCACATTGTGCCTCCCTAACGGAAACCTTTCCTTTGAAGTAACTTAATCACATTGCAGAAAATTATTTTAAAGAATTCTTCAAGTCTTATTAGAATTAATCATGCCCTTTGCTGAGGTGGCACTTTGTCAAATGCTAAGCTCAAGGCTGGAAAGCAAATGAAAACCAAAAGCTGTGCTCCAAAAGATTTGGGCCAAGCGTGCTCATTTTCGGTGCCATGTACTGTATGTGACGAGCAGAGAGCATAAGAGCAGCGCAATTAATATCCTGTCTGTGAAATAACCACAGTCATCCTTTCAAACCCCTGTTTGAGGATTAAGGAAGCTAAGCAGTAATACATTTTGGGGTAAAGTAAAGGCAGAGTTGTGGCTGATTGACCACAGAAATGACTGTTACTCTCTGGGATTTCATTTCCTGAATCATGTCTGACTTTATTCTCAATTGTTGATTTCATTGTTTATAGCTCTGTTGAGTACATTGGCACTTTGTATGTCTTTTCGTGTCCACATTTTGTTATTTTACGACCATGCTGGTCACAGGGCAAAGGATAACAATGCTGATCTGTGAGTCAGGTTTGCACTTGTGTAGCTCTTTTCTAGTCTTTGCAACCACTGAAAGCTCTTTAACACAACAGACAGCGATCAGTAACCCATCCACACACGCATTCATACTGGTGGCTGAGGCTACCCTATATGGTGCCACCTGCCACCATCAGGAATTCATTCATACACTAATGAATGCAGCCACCAACCATCCAATCAGTGGGCAGCATCAAACCCCTTCAATCAAAATGTTTCTTTGAAACTAATGTTTGTTTGAAACTAAGTCCAAAAAAATTGCATGTCTCCTGCACATGTAGGCAGTAGTAGCATTATGAAATGTAGAATGTAACTGCACAGCAACTGCTAGCATGGACAACAAAGTCAGCAACACGTGTAATTTGTTATCCATGTTGAATAAATCACTGGTAGGCAAGGCTACTGTCGTATTGTTTGTTTTCTTCTGGAATGTGAAATACATGATAGGGGTGGGACAAATCAGGGAATGACATGTTGTGACTGAGCGTCATTGTTTACTGATGTCTCCATGTATGCCCATCCAGACTTAAAAAATCATCGATAAAACATATCCATAGCGATAATGATGATACTCTTACATGTACCCATGCACATGCCAGAGGGAAGGAGTTATTCATTCAAAAACTAAACATGCAATATTCTGTTATTTCCTAAAGGCCAGTTCTTGTCCCCCAGTGTGAGGGGACAGACATTGATCTAGCCTGTTATTGATCCGACTCTGTGGGAGCCACCTGCAGGACCTTGACACTACACTTAGATCTCAATAGCAATGTCAACAACTTCAAACTCCCGTACCTTGTCCCCCCTGTCTCCAAACCTTTTTTTTTAACTACACTACAAAAGCGGGATCAATACAAGCTGAGACTGATTGATGAGGCATCCTCACCATTGACTGCAGAGAGACTCTCCGCTGTTATGACCGAGAAGTAGTCACAGAAAAAATCTCCAGGTCTCTGGACTCGCTGAAGAGTGAAAACATTCACACCGCCCACAGCCACATCGCTGCATGCTGTTGGATGGCTGACTTGAGCCAGCTGTACTGCCAGTGGTGGTTCACTGATAGCCAGGACATGCAGTAAACACGGATACTGTATATGATTTTCTGCTGCTGGCTGTTCAGCTGAAAGTTCACTTTTACAACTTTCCCACGCTGCCGACTAGAGGATCAAGGTGGGCATCACACACCAGTAAATGTGTCTCTGCCTGTCATGATGACATTTGGCAGTCAATTCCTCCTGTGGTTCATGGTGTGAAGACATCATTGAAGCATGTTATTGACAGCCTTATGTGCTGCGCTCACCACAAGCGAGAACTGCACTAACAAGGGAAAAGAAGTCACGTTTCCTCGAAGAACGTTTCAACTAAGCGCATGCACGTCTCCTGGAGGAGGAAACTCAAGCATGTGACTGTGCAGTGTGGGTAGTATTCTGCCTTGTCTGCACTGCTTTTGAGTTGTGGGTGACTTTTGGGTCCTGGGAGTCTGGTGACTCGTCTTCTCCAACGCCTGACATTATTTTCACCTCTGTGACTCAGCGCAGGCTGCTGCTGCCCTGTTTGACATTCTGATGTGGAACAAACAGCCAGCAGCCCACTGGCTCACTCTCATCAGCAAAAGCTGTTTGTATCCATCTCTTTTCCCTCCTCCCTCTTGCATCCTCCTTTTCTTTCTTGTTATCACTTTGATTGCTTTAGTCTGCTACCCTGCAGCTCCACATAGCTGTCAAGGGAAGGTTGTTCAGCTTAGTGCAGACATACCTACTATACAGCGCAGAGCCAGGTACTGATACTAGTACATACAGTCGCTTCTCTGTGTTGTCAGACACGCCTACACCACACCTGTACCTGCCTGTAGCTCCTCACAGGATGGAGATTGGTCAGAACTTCCAGTTGTACTCAATCAAATTACTTGGAGCCCGACAAGATGGATTTGTGATCCCGCAATTCTCATGTGATCTTGTGATATAACGAGAATCAAGCTGCTGCCAAGGCACCCCTTCATAGCTATTTTTTTTGTGGCACCCTCTCATAAACACTTTCACCCCTCAGCAAGTGCTTTTAATGAAACATAATTTGTCTTATTAACACAACACGTAGACGTGTTTTCTAAACTGTATCTAATACAAAAATTTAGTTTCCAACCAAAAAAAGCATCTGTTTTAGGTGGTGTTGCTGTGCAGATAAATACTTAAACTTAAAATGAATAATGGATGAATGTTAAATATGCCAATTTTTTTAATACTGTAAGGTTCAATCCCGGCCTGCGGCCCTTCTGTGTGGAGTTTGCATGTTCTCCCCGTGTGAGCGTGTGTTCTCTCCGGGTACTCCAGCTTCCTCCCACAGTCCAAAAACATGCAGCTTAGGTTTAATTGGTGACTCTAAATTGCCCGTAGGTGTGAGTGAGCGTGTGAATGGTTGTCTGTCTATATGTGTCAGCCCTGAGATAGACTGGCGTCCTGTCCAGAGTGTACCCCGCCTCTCGCCCAATGCAGCTGGGATCGGCTCCAGCCCCCCGTGACCCGGGTTCGGATAAGCGGTTACAGAAAATGAATGAATATTCAAGGATAATAAACAAGCACAGTTGAATTTCTGCATTTATTCTGTTCTGCTTGAAATATTCATTATCGCTTTTTGGCTAAAGGGAAGTTTTGTCTTAAGAAATCCATTGAGCTTACTTTGCATTATTGCTATCACTCCTTGTTTGCTATAGTGCACTACATTTACCTTTGGCAATTTTATTTGTGCTTCACCCATAGACACTTATCACATACACTTACAAATTGTCGAGGATTAAATTACACAATAAAGTCCACAGGTTTATTTCCATGTGATGATGACAAGTACAGCAAGGGCAAATACAATATCCACTAAATCACATAAAAGATTCATGCATGCACTTTATACTTCCCTAAAAATCCCCACAGTTGAACAAAACCAGCAGTGTCCATGTAATGTACACTACTTTTTTGCTACTAGTCCCTTGTGCCACATTGAAAAGAAGCTAAACTTAGCAGTCGGGCTGTGCGCTGTTGGTACACGTTAGCCTTCTGGGCTTTCTGCCAGAAAACCCTTTTTTGCCAGAAGGAAGAGACAACAAACTACTTGATATTTCTTGGTGGAATTCAGGAAAAGATGATGGTTCGGTTCAAATAGACCCTCTGTGGAAGGAAGCCCTGAAGGCTAACTTCTCCCATTTGTGTGTCGTGTGATGCTACAGCCGTCAGTGATGACTCAAAATGACAATGATGTGTCAGAGATATCAATTTACTGCTCACTATAGGTGGAGTATTGTGTGTTTAAGCTGAACAGAGAATATGTAAACAAGGGGATGATCTTGCCACAGTCCTAGATGAGGCATTCTGGTGTGGGACAGCTACATTCTCCTCTTCACAGAAAGCCAGAAGCCAATTAGCTTTCAGTGCAGCCTGCATTCTGATTTCATTTCTTTTTGTTGGCTCATGTTCAGTGGTCTCAGACTGTTGAGGGTTTGGGTGTATCAGCATTTTTCGAGCTGTGTTTGCAGTGACAATTCTGTCCTTTACTTGCTCTGATAGTCACTATACTGCTATGCACCTTGTGTGATGTTACTATGACAACCAACAACTGTGAGCTGGCGTCTTCAGTGTATTTGTTTATTTCTTACGTTTTTAAGTTGTAATATATCAAAATATACTTCTAAGGTCTTATATCCTACCACGTTTCTTATATATGATGAATGTTGAAATATTCAGCAAATTAAAAACAAAACATTGCTACTAAGCCTAATAGAGCTAGCAGACTGCCAGCCTGTCAAACAATAGACATTCCTTTCCCACTCAGTAACTTGTGGTTGACCTGTCATAAATACAAGTTGCACAAATATTCAGGCGTTTAGTCACTGATTAAGTTGCATAGTGAATTAAATAATCACTCCCACAGACAGAAAACAACACACCGACAGAGAGTTTCTGTGCTCAGTGGAGGCTTATGACCACCACCTGAAATGTGAGAAGAATAAGTTGTAGCAGCCATTATGGAGCAGAATACGCTGTCAGTGTGCTGCAGGTGAGGTTGCAAATCACCCACACTCAGCTCCCTAAATCTTAAATGAAAAGAGCTTGATGACTAATTCAGACTAGGAATCATTGTGAGCGAAGGACACACACAACATCAGGTGGTGTGTTATCCTGCGATTCTGTGATGAAACGTCATCTCAGCATTGACACAAAGACACACTGTGATCTCTATCTCACTGCTTTGACAGTACTCTCATTTACTTTCATGTCAACAGACCTTTTTGAGTAGAAAATTGAATTAAGTTTCTGAGTTATGAGACTTTTCCCAGACTTCATCTCGTAGCTGTTAGCGACAGTCAGTCCACTCCCATCAATCCAGTGTGTGGTCCTTCAGCGCACAGTGAAAATAAATGGAAGCCTGATTACTTTACAGGCTGAAGATGTGATAATGATATAGCTGCCACAAAACAACCGCTGTTAATAATAGAATTCAAAATACCACAAATAAATGGGGTTATTAACGTCATAACAGGTTGCTCTGCAATTACCATCAAGTTCCTGAGATTCTGTCTGATCAGTCAGACTCCTGTTGTTCTCAAAATAGTCAGAGTAAAGTGAATCAAAATGGACACAGAGCCAGCTGGAAGGACTGTGGAACAACTTGGCTGCAGAACGTTTTCCCTCCACAGCCTGCCTTGACAGTAATTACAGAGCGAGTGTATGAGCGTGTATGCGCTCGTGCTTGTTTGTACAGTAAGTGTGTGGAGAGTGGGGCTGGCAGCCCAGATAAAGCCCGAGGCGAGGCCCCTCAGAGAGATGTGTGGGTGGAGGGTCGTGCCACTGCAGAGACGACCTTTCCAATAAAAGCCACTTCCCTGTGAGGAGTCCAGGTGAGCACACAATTACATTTTCATAAAAAGAAACTTGAAATGCAAATGCATTCCTCACATTCCAGTTATATATATTTTTCTTTCCTCCTTTTAATGTGGACAGACTGTATGAAAAGGTGCTTTAAAGATTTTTTTGTTCATCCCTATTTTAAAATACCAACCAGTATGCAGGAAATAGAACACAGGACAAGAGAATCAATAAATCCCTGTTGGTGGCCAAATAGCAGAATGATGTATTCAGCTGCCATCAATGAACTCTTGCCAACAAAGTGTTATCTTCATTGTCCTGCTAAGCTTACCTGCCTCATTTATGTACCACAGAATTCAAGCTAATGCTGGAATATGTTTGAACATACGTTTTATTACCATTTTTCCCACGGTTCTGCAGCCTGCTGCCCTGGGCTTTCAGTTGGAAATTGTCGGCCCCTGTTCACTCATAGCTGCCAGTAGGACTGTTAATGCCTGTCCAGTCCTGTGCTTATACGCAAACTATGATAAGTGCTTATCCAATTGGTTTCCTCAGTAGTGGCTCTGCCTTGCCTAATTGCATGAATTTATGCAAAACAAGTTCAACTGAAGTTCAGCCAACCTCTTGGTTCAACAGTGATAGTCAGTGAACACACAGAGCACCCACAGCTGGTAGCCTACCATATGTTCAATTTAGCAGCTTAGGCTGAACATTACATACATGTGTGTGTCAGCAAAGATGCACAATGGGACTGGATGTTTAATAGTTGTTTCTGTGTGACTTAGTAGTCCTCTCAGTTAAACACTTTCCATGCAAAAAGATCATTAGTAGGATCCCAAATCAATGAGTTCTGACATATTTCTCGCAATCGTTTGATGTTTTGGGAAATACACTTTTGTCTTTTTTTTCCATTTGTCACAATCTTGGTTGTGCATGACTCCTCATAACTCCTGACTAATTCAAAAAGGGACAACTGAATGCATGTTAGGATTCCACCTGGTTTTTTTCCCTCCCCCCCTCCTTTCTGTGTGTACAGGTGAGGCAGGCTGCTGCAATCATCTCCCACTACTTCTTTGGCTCCTGACCTGTCTCACCTGGTTGTTAACATGGATTTATTATGTGAACTGGATACCGGATCCAAAGATGATGCCTATTCAGTCCAATGAAAATTGCTCTCCTATGCCATGTGTGAAGTAGTGTTACTCCTGCTGGCCCCATCGGCTCTCAGGGGGTACAACGTGTCATTTTCCACTAGTAAAATGAGGTATAATGTGTGAGTTGAAGATCTGCTGTTTTTTAACTGGGAACAGAGCCAGGCTAGCTGTTTCCAATTGCTTACAATATTTATGCTAATAAAAGATAACTGACTCCAGGCTGTAGCTCCATATGTAATAGACAGATAGACAGATATGAGATTGCTATTGATCCTCTCAGCAAGATAGTGAACAAGGGTACTAAAGGGGTAAATGCTAAACTATTCCTTTAGTAAAAGTCATTCAAATCCTGACACCTCCTCTTCATCATCTTGTCACATGCACCGCTCCAAGAGATTTTATATCTGCGCTACTTTTTAATGGAGCTGGCAAAGTCCAAGTTTGAATTGTCAGACCAGCTGAGAAAATCTGCGTGGGAAACAGGACTCGAGTAACACTCTCCCCTCCTTCAACAACTTCTAACACAAAGCAGTCCACAGCCAACCTCTCCAGTGCAGCTGTTCAGTGGCCACAAGCAGGAGACGCTACAACAGATGGGAAACTCTGAATCTAGTCAGAGAAAACTTGCAACACAAGCAGCAGCTGGCATGTTACACAGTGTATGATGAATAGAATGCATAGCATCAGACCTGTAGTAAAACGTGAGTAGTATTCCCACTGAAATCTATG
Organism: Serranus cabrilla; assembly: GCA_903364295.1. NCBI lineage: Eukaryota > Metazoa > Chordata > Actinopteri > Perciformes > Serranidae > Serranus > Serranus cabrilla. The sequence goes on from CAFUXE010000515.1 coordinate 753,297, forward strand.
TGTCATCAGTAGGAACTTATATTTGGAAAAATCCCAATACCTGACACGTTAGAGCTTGGATTCATTTTCCCACTGCGAGCATTCTTCCCACATGATGTATTTTCTCTCATGGTCAGACAGAGCAAGTGATCTGCACACAGCTATAAATCCTGCTCCTCCTTGCATCCTGACTCTCTCCTGCAACACTCCTCCACTCGATTCTCCTTGAGGATAGCAGAGAGGTTGGACAGGGGGAGCGGCAGTATACAAATCAAACACTCACACGCCTCCGAGACATTTGTTCGTGCAGGGTCTCCAGGGTGGGACTATATACTCCAGCAAGGAGGATTTTTAATCTGTTCTCACTGCTCAACTTACTACTACCCTTTACTGCTATATTCAGACTGTGTTTACTCATGCATATTTGATCATTAATGTGAGCGATTTCAGTCACTTATGGAGTGTGTTTACGCTTCGCCTTTGGGGAATACCCAGATGTTAATTGTATACATCCTCTTTGCCTCAGTTGATCTGCAGCATAAACACTATCTACTGAGCAGAGCAAAATACATTTTGCCCCTGTTTTTTTTGCTAATTTCCTAGAGGATCATCATATCATCTTCTTGTCACTTTTACAACAGACAGTGAAGGTAAACCCCATGGTATTACATGTCGTTGTGCAACAACAAATTACAGAAAATGTTGCCGTGGATCTTATGTCCCATGGAGCTCTGTGGGGTTGTCTTTATGGCCATGAGGAATATTTCTTTCTGTTTTAAAGCTACAGCATGTCCAATTTCTCAACACTTGTCACCCAACTTGATAAGCTAACCACCCTGCAGCATCTAGCCTGAGGCTGAGGTTAGCAGTGTCCACAATGTCACCAAAGGATTTACAGCAAAAGAAGCCAATTTGTGATAGCAATTAGAATCAGCACCCTGGGGTCAAAAGGTGAGGTAAAGTGGATTATCACCTTTACGTATGTCCAGAATGAGTTTCTGTTCCAGTATGTCAGAGTCATGCTTACAAGTGAAGACAAGATGGAGTGGGAGATTGACAGGCAGATTTGGTTGACAGTCTTCACACTGAGCCAGTTGAGATGGTTCCACATCAGATCAGGATGCCTGCCAGACGCTCTCCTCTGAAGGTATTCTACACACGTCCAACTGGAACGAGACCCTGGGGCAGATCCGGAGCACACTGCAAGTAGAACATATACTACCTGGCTCTTGGGAGCCCGGAGGAGTAGCTGGAGACGTGGCATGGGATGAGAATGTCTGGCCTATGTCCTGGAAAATGCATTGATATATAAAAAATGACAATGCATTAAAGTAAAGCTGTTCATTTTTTAGAAGGCTGCTGCTACCCTTGTCTTACCATCTGCAGCCCAGCTCACTGTTAGTTGCTAAACATGGCAGCCACAAATGGTATATTTCAAGTATTACATTTATTTTACCTACAATATCAGCAGGCCTCTTCATAGACATTTTCCATCCATCCACCAGATTCCCTTTAACTTTCCCTTCCTTATCACCTGACTGCCCCATTATACTTTCTCAAACCAGACCCTCCCCATTTCCACCTCATCAGTTTACACTCACAGCTCAATGAAGCACCTTCATTTAGGAGGACCGGTGGACAAAATCATAACTTTTTGTAACTGTTACGTGCCCTCCCCCCTTTCCCTTTTCTCATGAGTCTGTCATTCATTGGATCCTTGTTTTTCCTCAGGTGCAGGCAGTGAGGCTGATTGAGGGAAGGTTAGAAAAGGGGGTGGCAACCACCTCTCCCTTTCTCTGTCTTCCACCTGCCAGCAGCAGCAGCAGGAGGAGGAGCAGAGCGGCCTGTAGCTGGTGCTCAGGCCTTTTGTTTGGTTTGGTGTTTCCTTTGTGTTCTGGTGGGACTGGTGGCTCAGTTTTCGGTGTGTATTTCTGTTTTTTGTGTTAGTTCTGGTTCGGTGGTAGAAGGGGTTCTTTTGGATCTGACAGCCCATTGAGGGTTGGTCCAAAGTTCCCCTTTCTTTTGTTAATTTTGTCCAGCCCACCAGACCTTTTGTTTCTCAGTAGTTAGGATTTTGGGTTGTTTGAACATTTTGTTAATAAATCATTGTTTCTCACTGCACCTGACTTTGTGGCATTTACGTTACATGCCCTTTATTGGGAGCCTTTTGGTGGGGGTCGTAACAGTAACCATGTTTTTTTATGAGCATCTTTCGGAACCTATTTCATAGGGATATAAAATTTACTTTCAGACTTTGGTGGCATTTCTTTTTTCTTTTTTTGTAAACATCCTCTTGTTTTTTACTACATTTTTATAAGCTTCTTGGTTTTTGCAACAATATACAACATTTTACAATTAAATGAACACAGACGGCTATATTTGATACAGAATAACAAGTTCTTATGGCCTGTATGACAATATTAAGTGTCTGTCTTAGTTTGAGCAGTTATGAGTAAATGTTTGTTAAGATAGTTGTAAAGAACTTACATTTGTATAGAGTATCTTCCAAACAGACAATCAGTCAGCATTGTTAGTGGGGAGTGGAAGTGGGTAACAAAACCCACCATTAGGTTTTGGGTGACACTTATTATAGCGGACCCTCCAAGTGAAGACACAAACTGGAGAGGAAATATTTACTCTGTAGTTGCCTGACCTTCTCTGCCCACCTCCTCACCCACACCATCTCTGACCAGCCGCTCAGTTCAGATATACCAGCCCAGTTCCATCCATTCCTCCACTTTGTCAAAGTTGCTTTGTTGTTTCTTGCCATTTGCTTTCAAGCCTCTGATCCATGTAACCTGTAATCCTGTTACCTGAAATTTGTGCCAGCCTGCCTGACCTTCTGCCTGATTCTGCCCCATTAGATTTGTTTTCCTGTTTAGACTGCCTTCCCAGTTTTTGACCCTTGTCTGCCTCATGATTCCTGTACCTTCCTGCCTGCCTCTAAACCTCTACAGTATACACAGTATAGCTTGTTACACGTTTAAATATACTCAACATCTGTCAGTTAATTGTTTTAAACACTGTTTGTGCACACTAATTGGTCAGGTGTGTGGACATGAGAAAGTGAGAAGGATTTTCACTCCAGTTCTCTTTTTTTATCCTTTATTTAAAATTATTCCTTGCTCAGTACAACTAAAATCAGTTTGCCTTCTAGTACCTCAATCTTAAACCTAACTATATTTGGGACACAGATCTTGAACCTCAGTCTGGGATATCAAAGTCATGCAGTTTGTTCACCTACCATTCACCCCAACCACTTACCTGTGACTTGTGTACAGTACATGGCGGACATAGCATTTCAGAAAATAAACAGAATCCATACAGCAAAGACATCCCATCAAATGTATTACACAAAACAAGCTAGTAGCACGTACTGTATATCCCCTTTGCCTTGGGATATGGTTGCCTCCACTCTCCAATATGTTAGTAAAAAGCTGATTTTGCTTTTCATTCCCAATTTTTGTCATTTTATCGTGATAAAAAAAGTTATATCCAATGTGTAAATTCCTTCGGTAGCTATCTTGATATGAGTGAGCTGACTGAATACAAATCAGCTGAGTTTCTAAAACATGCAGAGATCTAATGCATTAATATTTGTATTTCAAGGGATGAGACCTAATCCATGGCTAGATTGGGCGCACACCCTTTGACATTCTCTGTCTACAGCAGCTGATACCTGAAGTATTGAAATGCAGCATCCAGCAGTGATTATAGGATGGAATTGGTGACAGAAAATCTATTCCTCCAGTCACTTAAACCACCTTGCCTGGGCACCTCAATCATGTTTTCTTATTAGGCTTCAGCACTTCAGCAGAATATTCATGTGTAAGTTGAATATAATCGTGCTTGGGAAATAAATAGGACAATTGGGAGAAGGATTTGCATATCTTGCCGCTCAGATGTTAACCCTTATCAAGTCAGGAAATAACATGAATTATTCCGACAAAGACACACGGACGCAAAAGGGATAAGCACCGAGAATCTGTTTAATACATGATCCTGCTTTGCATTTTGACATGTGTGCTCTATCAGCTGTTACTGCTGTTTTAGTGTTGTAACCGCTAAGCATGATGTTAATTTATCATTTTTCTGGCCTCATCTTTTGATGAAGGCACACAGTGATCGTGATTACAGATGCTCTCCTACAGCAGTTGAGTAGCACTGATTATAAGTCGTTTTACATAAGAGCCTTGCAAAATGACTAAGATGTAAATGTGAATTAGCGTCAGTGCTAAGGATGCAGACAAGAGGGCCAAAGCTACTGAGAGAGCTTCTCTCCGGAAATTAAACTGACATGTTCATTTCCGAAACATTTTACTGCATTACCATTTGGCACCTGAAGTTCAATGTTCAGTGTTTCTCTCAGAGGCAGCAAACACCCTGTCTATATTCTTCAGTTTTTCAGAAACACAGTCCTTTGTTGTAACCTTGTTCTCTAAATCTTGTCACTTTTTGATGTGCAAAAGAGCATGGCTCATTTTAGCACTAACCCCTTTACCTGCTGAGTGCTGTGTACAGAGTTACATTTGTCACAATGTGCAGAGTATGAAGTGGGTTGAGTTGACTGCTCACACTCACAGAATCAACCCACAAAAAGTGTCTGACTCCCACACTTCCTGTCAACAGTGTCAACAGTATAAACTGTTTCTATAAGCTCTTTATACCTGGAGAGACAAACTCTTCTTCTGTGTCAGTTTAGTAACTACCTATTTATCTATGTATTTATTTTCATCTCTCTGCAGGGTCTAAGGATTGCATTTTTGGTTGCTAAATAATTGAGAACTAATGGGCACCGGATCACCATGGACATTAATGGTGCCCCAATGGTGAAAACTATGTTTTTGGTGACACCTTGACTTTTCTTCCACGACCAACATCAGAAAAAAAAAGTCACCATTGGTCAGTGATCAAGCAACCTATGATGCCTTGTATGTACATTTGTAGTTAGCAGCACCCTTTAGTGGCTGTAGTGATTATGAAGGCAAGGCAGAAGTGATGTTACAGAGTATAAAAGCAAAGGAGGAAGTAAGGATATGTTCTAAAAAGAACAGCAAGGCCCACTTAGGGAGGGTTGATGTAACATAACTTAACTTCTGTCAGTCATGCTTTACTTAGTTACTGTTTCTCTTCTGGCAGTAACCAAACCCAATTCAGTTACACTGTGGTTCCTTTGAGATGGTGTAAAAGCTGTCAATTTAACTCTGGCTTCTTCCACATGGCTACTTAATATTCATTTTAAGCAACCTGTTACATTCATTGTAACTTTAATACAAGTTGCTCATTGTTGAAAGGCTGCGTGTCTGTGTTGTTTCTCCGCTATCAGTGTGATGACGTCATCATATGACTTGTTGACTCGACTTCGACGTTATTGACAGATAAATCGATGTGAAAAAATCTGAAGTCATTAATCCCTGACCATGCAGTGTTCATGATAGAAAACTGCCAAATAAATGAGTGTGAGGCAGGATAGGCAGTGCCCCACCAAGGCATGTTTTACACAGTGTCCCTATTTTTTGGAACTGGGTTGTAAGTTAAACATTGTCCTACATCTTAGTGTGACATTTTGTCTTATTAGGTTTAGGTGTTTGTTGGGTACTGATCTCCTGAATCGAGCACCTGTCGACCTGACAATGCTCAGACCTCTGAGACAAAGGGCCAATACTTCTGAGGTTCCAGTATCCACACATTATTCCACACATCTCATGTCCTTTCCTTTAGAGGTAACACCACCATTATACAAAGTGTCCCAATTCAATCCAAGATCCTGCACAGTGCCATAGGCTAAGTGCCATTTTTGAAATATATCATGCTCCCCAGAGGAAGAATGATTGAAAAATGTTGAACCTATAGCCCTTCTCTAAGGCAACCCTCAGGGCAAACGTGTATATTTGAAACCCCTGCAGCAAGGTTTTTTGACAATCAAGATTTGCGCACATTGACGTGTATTGTAACCTCTAGGGGGCCACTCGCAGGCTTCAGAGATGTAGCCCTCACGCCTGACTGCAGTACCAGGCGGAATCAGCAGGCTCTTTGACAGACCACAGCATTATTGTTTAATCTAGCGGTGAGAGAGTAAAAAGTTTGGGCTGATTAGAAATAAAGAGCTGCAGGGTTGTGTCTGTGTGTGAGCCATATAAGCCCTTGATATCACAAGCTTTATCACAGTTTAACATAATGTTTTTTCAGATTATTAAAGTTTCAGTTCAGCCTTAAAACCCAAAAGCCTTTGGATAGATATTAAGTAAATGTACAGCATAATGCATTACAACGATGGGTTCAGTGGCATAGGGAAGTCCACCAGAGGAATCAGTGTGACATCGAATAAAATCAGTGTTGGGAACTTTGCTTTACAAAAGTAATTAGTTATAGTTACTCACTACTTGTTCCAAAAAGTAACTTAGTTAGTAACTGAATTACTCGATAATAAAAGTAACCAGTTACCAGGGAAAGTAACTATTTGCTTTACTCTAAAAAAAAAGTTGCTATATGTCAAAGAATTTTGATTTTTCTGAGCAGTTTTCACGACTCAGTTGAAATGAGTAGAACAGACAGGTGCTTGTACATAGCCTTCAATATATATCGCACATCAACAGACAGCAATAGGTTTATCCTGCGCTTCAAGTATTATGTGCGTGTGCTGGCTTGGGTGTAAAAACACTGGCTCCGATTGGCTACCATGAAATATTACTCTGCCTTAGCCAATCATAATTGCTTGTCTCATTCGTTGTTAATGCACCCGGTCTCCTCACTTGCTGTGTGTGGAGTCCATGATGTGGAGCCAGGGGTGCGTTCGGATCACAAAGTTTATTCAATCGATGCATAGTAACGCACCGCATTTAATGTTCAGTAACGGTAACAGCGTTGTAACGACAGAAACAGTAATTAGTTAGATTACCCAGTTACTGGAAAAATAACGCAGTTTTTTGATGATGAAGTGCCTTCATCATCAGTAACCCATAACATTCCATCATTTAGTTTCTTTTGAGATGTAAAGATGTTTCTACAGAAACAAGCCAAAGTAATGCATATAAAAAGCCAGATAAATACATTCACTTAGTTTTTAATTTCATGTATGCCCGTCATAATATTCTTATCATGTCTTTATCTGGACAGTCTATTTATTCTTATGGCCAGTGATGTCACCTGACCATTTAAATCCTACCTTAGGGAAAAGACATTTGCTCCCATTCAGTTTGGTCTTCCACTCTCACTCTCTGTTGTTGGTGCAATTGCTTTCCCTGCTGATGACGTCCTCATCTGCCTCGAGTCTTTGTGTAACATCACAGTACAGAGCTGCTGGACCTGAAAGGGAGCAGCATTTTCATGCACATACCAGAGAGCAAACCGTGAGGATTTTGTGGTACTTTGAAATCTCCCAACAGCGAAGTGTGAAAACTGAAGGTGTCAAAGAGAGAGGTGTTATTTTTTTTCATGCAATTGTGTGATTCATCCTTTTTAGCAATTCAGCACTCTGCTCCATATCAGTGGAAGCAGGATCATTCAGTTGGTAGTGAGAGATCAAGGTTTGTAGCACCTTTCTTAAAAGTGATAATATGCAAGTTTTGTCTATTAATAAATGTCAGTTTTGCTACTCTGCTATCATTCAACAATAGTGATTCAATTTATTAGCCAACAAAGGACTTTTTATTTGCAGTTTGAACATTTTAACGAAAACACTTTATCCCAACCAATTCTGCAAAACCACCAAGTTAAGGTTAATGCCATTTTTCTTTTTTTCTTTTTGCAAAACCAACATTTTTGAATTCTCACAGGACTGTGGGAGGAAAATGTTAGTGTTAGGGTTAAGTCTAATGTGCTACACACTTATCCTTCACGTGGCCATCCACACCTTTCCTTCCACCTCGCTCGATATGTGGCACACAACAACTTTCACAGCACTGGACATAAATCGGGAGGTTTGGAATCATTCTATATGAATAGAATTCCTATGATAGTGAGCAGTTTTATTCTGAGAAAAAAAACTAACAAAACCAAAAAGATAAGAAAAAATATTTTCCTCAAATTGCATGTTGGTGCAGAAATGAGGGTATGGCATTGTGTATGTGTAGGAGGCTCTCGAGGTATGACATCTTGGTCACTGCACTGATTAATGCTAATGGTTGCTTCAGCATTGAGAAGGTTAACCTGCCAGTTTAGTTCATCAGATGTGCTTGTTGGATGGGTAAATAGAGCCCCACCCCCTCCACACACACACA
>CAFUXE010000515.1:770021-823789 GCA_903364295.1 Serranus cabrilla
ACACACACACACACACAAACACACATTGCAATTAGCTGCTCGGTTGCTCAACATTACAATGTTGATTAACAAAACCCAGTTTAGAATTGTGGATGGCAACAGTCAGCTTTGAGGCTGATCCATATAGGAATATGCTGAGTGTCCTGGTTGGATATGATAAAAGGGTTTACATAATGTGGATCACTGCACAGTATACTGTGCTCTGTTTACATAAATGAACTTCTGAAGCCCGCAGAGAGAAGTCTATGAGAATTTTTTAAACAGGTTGCTCAATGTCTGGCTACCCAGTAACCACAATGCAGAGGAAGTTAGAGCTGCAAACAAGACCAATAATCTCAAAATATTTTCAAACAGGAAGTTAGTTATTTAAAATACAGCAACTGTATCTTCAAATGTAGTGAGCACTTCTGGGTATTGAGGTTCAAATAGTTGCTGCAGTTTTAAACTGACTATATTATACTCTAAGTTTAGCACACTAATCACCAACTTAAGTGAATTTTAAATGAGTTGGAAAGAGCCAGCGGTCACATAATAATTCTACACAGAGTAGCTTTAATATTTTTCTACATTGTTATCTCTTGCATAAAAATCCTGCTACTTAATGTCATTCCATGAATGGCAATGCATTTTGAATCCGAGCCTAGCAGACAATTACGGACAAAGAATAAATCATGATAAATAATGTTCTTTACAAGGCATTTACTGTCATTTCATAAGCAGCATGCTGAGGCTGCTGTGTGCAAAAGGCAGCTCATTATCTACATTCTCAACCAGATACTGTTGTCCTTCCTTTCACTGTTCTCAAAAGATAGAAAAAGGCAATCAGTGTAGTTGAGCAGGTAACAAGTGGCTGACCTGCCCTGGTGACGGTGTGTGAGGCAAAATGATGGGCAACTAGTGTCGACTGCACACAAGGTTTAAAGGGACTCTCCGGCAATTTGAGACGTGAAGGTCTACTTAACCGTCACAATGAGCACTTCTCTGTGGAGGACCACAAGTGGCACGGAAATCATAATAGAGCATTTCATTTATTAATTACTTGGCCCAAAGCAATGTGTGCTGGGGAGGCTGAAAGGTGAATCTTAATGACAAAGCATATCAAAAGCGGAACAGGGAAGGGAAAAGCAGCAGGGAAATAGAAATGCATATGGCAAAGGTAATTGCCCTTTTAAATGCCTGATTATAATTATTTAAATGTGTCAATCCATGTAGATTCTCCTTTCAAAATGTACTTTTAAATATATATATATCACAAATTCTAAGATGTATGTATGTATTGACTTTTTTTCATGCTTATTGACTGTTCTGTGTTATTTTTGCAAATCCTTTTTTATTTTCAACCACTTATTGATGGATTAATGTTTCATTTGTAAATTATCTTTCATAATTCCTCTTTTTATTCCCCTATTGATGTTGTGAAAAATGCGATTGAGTTGCGTTATGGGGGCGGTAGTATTCAAACTAGGGATTTCAAATCCATAAATCTTAGCTCTTTATTGCTTTCTGACCAGTCTTTTCAGAAACTATCTCAATTGAGTGCCCCAGCTTTTACACAACTCTTAATGCTCAAATACCCCTTTAAATTTGTTTGAAAAAGGCAGTTCCATCAAGTAAGAGTCTAACGGCAGATCTAATGGCAGGTATTTATAATAGGTCTGTCTGAAAAATCAGCTTTACAAGATCTCTTTTCTGATCTCTTTTTCTGAGTGTAACATTGTTAAATGCATGAGATATGCATCTTTAAAGTTTCCAGTCAACAAAACAAATTGAACAGGAATCCACTGCATTGGTAACAGTGTTTTAATAAAAAAGAAAAATTTGCCACCTTTTATGTAGATGTCCAGTCAGTGTTGATGGTAAATGTAGCTCGCAGAAGCAATGCATTCCTCAGTGAGTGCTAGTGATTGACAAAGCAGATTTATCCTGCCATGTCAACAGTGCCTATGTGTTCCATGATGCATTGCACTTAAGATAATGATGACCAGCCAAACCAAATGGTGCGTCTTAAAGTAGAGGAAGGATCCTCAAACGGCTGAATTTGAAGGATATTACGTCATCAACAAAAGTGTAGGGCTGAATTGAACGTGTCCAATTACACAATGATGCACACCTGCACACTCACAAGCCTGTCGTACCAGTGATTGTAAGGAGACTTGCCTTGCCCCGTAGGACTGGACTCTGAAGGACCCTATCAAGAAAGCATCCTTGACTTTGAGAGGCACCAACAGTGTAGCTGAGGGCCTTGGTCTATTCTTATGCAGGTAATAAAATAAAAACAGACAGACGGCATAGTACAAACCAGCGTGAACCAAGACAATAACGACTCTTTATTAATTTCCACATTGTCAACAGCAGCACATTACAACTACATGCCTTCTTACCTTTCAGAATAAAAGCCTAATCTAAATTTACTCTTTACTTTATGCATTTCCCTGATCAGCAACTCACCAAAATAGATTTCAGAGACCTTAGGTGACAAAAAAATACCCACTAATCATCTGCCCTCTCGGCAAGACTGGCCTCTGCTGTCTTTTTCAGATTATCTTTGTTAATGGGCACTAGGTCTCCGGTGAACCTCTGTCCGTGTGAGGAGAAAAACTCTCATGCAAAGAACCACACATATTGGCTCCCTGAGGTTGGTGTCAACAACAGCCTCCAACAAAACCGCTGTAGTTTTTTCCTGTCTCAAATCACATCAATATCACATCAAATGATGCCACTGGATGCAGGAACAACAGATCAGTCAATATCGCCCATGCAGAGGAACGTATTACTTACTGCTTACAATTTACTGTTAATACTGATTGGACATCCACATAAAATTTCTCTTTAATGCACAGTGAGATCACTGAAAACAAGAATGGTTTAGAAAGTGCAGCTACTTTGATATACTAAACATATTAAGTGAATATGGAGACAGCTGTATTAGAACATATGGGTGGCTCTCTACTAATCTCTCTCTTTAACACATACACACTTACAGATCTGTATCACAGATGCAGTAAAACACAATGGACAGACTCATCCCATATTCGCTGTGTAGGAGGGCTCTGATTCTTGGCAGTCTGCGCTGTGACCATGTGTGAAAATACACGGCAATGAGTCAACACTCAGATACTCCACAGCTAGAATAAAACACTACATACATGGCAGTAAAATCAATAAAAACGTAAGCAGGCAGATATCTGCTGTGTTCACTTTGAAGTGCACAGGGGCGGGTGCCCTCATGTACAGTTCCTTTGATGCTGGCAACCTTAAAAAGCATGCATTTACCTTCCAGCAGTATGACAGAACCTAATTACAGAAAGCTGCCTCCAGAAAATAAAATGAGGGGAAAGAAACTATTTTAGCTGTCACTTTGACACTTTGCAGATAACTTCTCTGCATGTTAATTTGCTACAGGCCCATCCCCGCAGGAAGTGGCACAGACTACAAGCAGGCTCTTGTGCTGTGATTGGCCGCCGGTTGTGACCGTGGGAGGAAGTTGATATTTCAGGACACACCACATAAATCGGATTAACACATAATTGACATGTTTACTGGGGTATTTATAGCTTCCATTTGATTGGAAAGTAGGGAACAAGGCTAAATTCATGCTCCAATTACATTTGAGGATATAACTGCTGGATACACATGTGCCCACACTACCTTGCAAATCTGATTAACATCGATCTGTGCCTGGAATTCATTGAGAGTGACCTTGCTGAGGTGGAGGTAATTGAAATATTTCTTGCAGCTGTGGTTAATTGAACCATTTCTATTTTAATAACATAAACCAATAAAGAATAAGCTCTTTAAGCTTTCCATGAAGTGTCACAGACCGGCCTCATGGTAAATATGAGCATGCAAGCACCAACTTATATGAAGTGGTCAGAAACAGCTACAGCTTGCTGCCATTTGGAGCCAGCAGATGTCACATATTTCATTACATTTTTGTTGCCAAATTGCTGTTGCTTTTGTGCTGAACTTGCTTGTGGTCACTTGTCAGTCAAACAGTGTGGGATGTTGGACAGCTCTGTCGTTCTGCTTGGCTGTACTGTCTTTGTCTGAAGTCTGCCTCGTTGTATGTGACGCCATGGCACCCAGCTCTACTTTTCTTCAGACAATGAAAAAGTGCAAGGAACTCACTCCCTGTTGTGCAAAGAAATTGAAAAGCTGTTCTGTGAAAGCTCTTCATTGTTCATTGTAGTTTTTTATCACTAGTTCCTTCTAGACTGTATATAAGACTAGGGCACAGTATAGGGCTTTATCCTGATAACTCTACTCATACTCTGCTTTTTTGTCGACTCTAAGTGGGTCAAAATGGGCATCGTAATGCACTGAAGAAGACTCCATAAAGGAAAATTATTACTGTGGTAAATCAAGTGGGAAGTATGGCCATTTTCTACTAGACATCTATACATTAGGATCAGGAAGAATGCAGGATAAAGGCACTTCCGCATTGGCTTTATCTTCAATTTCAGAGGTTGCCCCTTGCTGCTGGTATTATGCACACACACTATAGGCCTTTGTATTTCTGTCACTGGCTTCATGCTATTCCACTGATTGAGAGTTGGATGTGATAATGCTTGCCATGTCGTAAATAATTTTCAAAATCTCTTTTGAAAAATGCATGCAACACATTTGTCAGACCCCAGAACAAACACAATTCATTTTGATGACAAACACCACCATTACTTAAAGGAGCAGTCTGTAGAATAAAGCCGTTATTATAGCCAGTAGCCCAGAATGCACAAAGCAAACACTGACTCTAGAGTTCCTTCAGCATTTCCTCGGCCACCGCAGGTTCTCAGACATGCTTGGAAAGGGAGAGTTGAGTTGAGGGTTATTTAGTTGGTTGAAATCTGCAATCTCGTTCCTCGATGCCACTAAATCCTACACACGGCTCATTTGAATGTATAGAAGGTATGTGAGTGGTTACCAACCTTAATCGCTTATGATCTTTAATTTGTGGTAAAATATCTTTGCATCTCCTCATCATGGGTTGCATGCTTATTCATTGTGAGTACTTTGATCACAGTGATTTTCCCTGACATCCAGGTCGATATCACTGCTGTAGGCTCAAGAATATATATGACGCTGTATAATCCAAAGTTTGAACATACTGAACATTTTGTAAATGTTAATGCACTTAATTTCATACAAGATCAAACTTAAACTAGGTAAAATGCGATCTGTTGAATATCTCATGTTTTGTTTATTTGATATGTCATCAAATATAAAACATGTAGTCCATATGTTGTGTCATATGCAACACACAAGTTATTAAACTATCACTTACCAAAGGTAAATCTGTCCAAAATCATGTGTGATGATAAACGACTGAGCTATGTTTAAAGTCAGCAGCAGAGATTAGTAAAATGCACAAGAGTTTTTTGTATGAAAATATTACAAATAATTGCCTTTATCCCTTGCTGGTCACCCCAGTCTAACTGCTGTTGGGACCATCAAACAAAAGCTCTTTCCTCATTACATACTGGGTGTAACGGACGCATTGCAAGATAGTAAAATGCAGCGCTTTAGATCTCTTCCTCCATGCTAAATCAAAGCTTCCCCACTTAATTACTGGGGCAGATTAAAAATAGCAAAGCGGGAGTATATGTTCCCCGTCAGCCCCCACAGCCTGTCAGAGCTGGCAACTGAGCCTGTGGGCAGCATATGCGAAAGACTCATCTGCTACTATCCTTTCCCCCCTTTGATGAGTATACTACATCACACGTCAACATTTCGCCCTCTCCTCCCGTTCACTGATAGTGATGACACACATTGAGAGCCAGTGCAGGAGGCGAGCAGCGCTGACTGAGAGAGCAAGCACTCCTCTCAGGCACAATGGTGCTCACTCCCTGAGAGTAACGCCTGTTGACATGGCTGCTGGGAGACTGGACGTCTTAGGAGAGATGCACGAGGGTCCACAAGAGCTGCCTGCTATTTCATGTGCTAAACAAAATGTCAACATGCTGGCCAGGGCCATGTTCATGCTCTTTACTTCAGGGAGTTATAAACATTTTTCTGCCCCAAATAAACACACGTTAGACCACAAATATTTAAATAGATTTCGTCCCTGGGACTCTGATATGGGTTTTTGTTATTGTTGAATTAGTGCTGAATTATGTAACAGTGTTCAGTGGACTTGGAGAGATACTCATGGCGACAATGAAAAGTATAATTAGAAAGTCCTTATGCTCTAATTGAGAACAGTCCCACAAAATCATCTGACAGATGGCAACATGCACGAATTGGCTAAATGTCCTGCCAGCCCAAACAAGTAGATAATTATTTGGAATATTACATTATGACATAGTAAAGAATACTAAAACAGCTTTTGAATTTTTAACTAATATCACAAAGATTTGTAGGCCCTCATTTTGTTAGCTACTGTAGTTAAAAGCTACAGACAAATGCAGAAATGTCCCTTTCTAGTTAGCATTAGATGCCAATCTTTTTATCCACATGTATCCAGCAAAATGTGCCTGACATGTTTCTTCTGGATTACAATAAAATTAATCTAATTGTGCTTGGGGAATCCCAGAAAGACAGCCGTTCATGTTTTGAGCTATGTCACTTACACAAGCATGTGAAAGGTGCTGTAATCGATATCATTTTTAGCAATAGGTCAAATATGTACAGTGAAAGGGATCCCTTTTAAGTAATGAACCCACAAAAAAGAATCACCCAACTCTCTACAGAGCCTGAACATGCTCATTGTTTTAGTTCTTTGACCTGCAACTTAACTGTCTTTTTTGACACACAGAGACCTCATTAGTGTAGTTTTCAGCTGCAGCTGAATTCAGTTAATAAGCTCTGACAAACCCACTGCACCCTACCTTTGTCAGCACCAAACACCACACACACAGTTAGCAGGTAGCTGGTGAACAAAGTGCAAAATATATCTGCAATAAAAGTAAGTCATCTTTGCTTTAGGAGTCGGTGGAAACCAAAACAGAGCATAAATAAGAGTGAATACTGGAGTAACATTTACTAGGTTGCAAAAATAAGTCCAATGATATGAAAGTATGAGAAAATAACCCTACTTCTCACTTGATTTATGACCTCAGTAAATGTGTTTAATGTTTCAATCACTTGTTTTGAGCCTTCTTTAATACAGCGTCATGTTCAGTTTGTTAATTATGATTCAGTTTTGAGTAAAATAGGTGATAAAGCAGCGTATGGCTAACTTGAGCTTAACAAGTTGTTACCACATATAGTATACACATAGCTCACTCCAACCATTTTCCGTATTTCAGACAGAGTGTAACTCCCTACTGGTTTGAGTGTTTGAACAACACACTTTCTGACCACAACACATTGCACACGTCAGGCTCTTCCTCGTCCTTGTGTCTCTACAGGACAGTTTCAGTCATGAAAGCCAGCAGACAGCTGTCACCCACACTCTGAATAAAAGATTTTGCTCCAAGCAGACAGAGAATAAAGGCGTCTTTTTGGGTCACCATCCCCAGAGTCCTTGCAGTTGCATGACGGCCTCGGCGCTAATTCTTAAGAAATGCCATGAATGATTCAAAGGCTTCCAGCAGGCCACTGCTGAACCAGTTACATTTTCATAAATGTATATCATCTGAGGTTACCAATACAGGCCACAGTGACATTTTAACCAAGTGTGTCTTTATTTACAAAGTGATGAAAAGGTTTTTGCCACTTCCCCAGCTTCCTTCTGACGTTGATGACAAAGCAGTCAAACAGAGCAATCACAGCAGACAAATTGATCTTACACTATATAAAATAGCAGTTAATTACAAAATGATACAAGACAGCGGTACATCTGTTTGGAGGAAATGTACAGAAATCTCAAAAATCGAGGTAGAAAAAGCACACACTGCTCTACTGATGACATTTGACATGGATTCATACAGGTCACCAAAGTTAGAATGAAAGAGTTTACAGGCAGGAAGTGACCACATCCTGATTCAGAATTTAGATCAAAACAATGCTGACAACCAGAAGCGTCTCAAGAACATGTGAATCCTTAAAGTGAAACTGCAGAGTTCAACGGTGTTAGTAAGCTGTATAAAACCAACAAAGTCAGCAGCGAAATGTGGAATGAAACCGATCAAGGCAAAAGTAATAAAAGTGAAAATGTCCACAGTATCATGGTTTCTGACACGTACAGTTCAAGTGTGCAATAAAGTGTGAAACATGGAAAACACTTCTATCGACCGTCATTCACTATTCAGAATCTCTTATGATTTATGTATACAGTGGCATGTAAGACAAATATGTTTCATGCAGACACTAAACAAACTACTTTCAGTTTCTTTTTATAGCATCAAACACTGAGATTTCATGAATGGAAAATAATCCTTTCATGTTGCGTTTTAACACCATTTTCCACCCACCTCTCTTCCCTTGGCATCACAGCATTTTAAACATTTGTGAAACATTTACGGTGCTCCTGTTAAATTTAGTGAGAGGACCAAATGGAAAAGTAGATAAAGTGACATAAATAATATTTAATTCTGGCTCAAAGCACAATACAAAGTGATCCCTCTGTTTGAAATTAATCTGGAAATTAGGATGTTCAGAAGACACTGCGCCACAAAACAAATGTTTTTCCTTATCAAACATCAACTTTGTTAATTTACAGAAATGTGTTTTGCGGTCTGTGCTCCATCTAAAAGCCCTAGGATGATTGATTGCGTTTACATGTCATTTCCTCTTGTCACTACATTATCCTTCCATGAATCCAAGACGGAATTGTGGCATATGCACAAAAGCAGTGTCAACTTGAATAGCCCATCAAGTACGCTCTATGATTTTCTTTCCCAAAATAGAATGACACACACAATGAAGTGATCGTGCTGTCTCTCTGCCTTTGCGGAGAGGCCAGAGCCACCAACAGTGACTCCCATTCTGTCAGTCTTGGTCTTATCTACAGGCCTGCTGTGCACACTTCGCCCTTTAAGCACCAGGTGTACAAGCACAGGGCCACCGTACCCCTCTCACTGAGAGTCAATATACGCTGCTGAAGTACCCTGCTTTAGACCTTGAGAGCCTCATGCACGCCCACAGCAGACAGTCGGCGGTTGATGTTGCGGTAACGACAGCGCAGAAGGTCACGATAAGTGGAGCGCAGGTCCCGGTTGAAGAAGGCGTAGATGAAGGGGTTCATTAGGGAGTTAGCATAGCCTAACCAGAGCAGCGTGCGCTCCAGCCAGATGGGCACACAGCTACACTCCACTCCACAGATGAAGGGCCTGGCAGTGGACAGGATGAAGAACGGCAGCCAGCACACGCCAAAGACTCCCACAATCACCCCAAGTGTTGTGGCCGCTTTCTGCTCCCTCTTGAAGATGGAGATGTTTTTGCGCTCACGGTTCAGCAGGCGGGACAAGGCCGCGCAATCCTCCGCCACACCGGGCGGCTTCAGGCCCTGCATTCGCAGAGCCTCATTAGTCACTGTTTCGAGGCGCTCGCGGCGGGAAAGGTCAGTGAAGCGGTGTTTGGCGCCACTCTTGCGAGCTGCCTTGAAGATCTTGTAGTACATGACCAGCATGACCAGCATAGGGATGTAGAAGGCTACAGCTGTAGAATAGATGGTGTAGCCAAAGTCTTGGCTAATGAGGCACACACCGGCTGTGTGGACGTTTTTGGCCCAGCCACAGAAAGGTGGCAGGGTGATGGATGCTGACACCAGCCACACTCCCAGGATCATCTTCGCCATCAGCTGACCGTTCTGCCGGGCTGGGTAGGTGAGGGGCCGTGTGATCCCCAGATATCTGTGAGCAGAGGAGACAAAAGAGGAATCAGTACTAACCTCCAGGCAGATTTCCAACAAAGGGCTAAGAGCAGTTGAAGCTACCTTGTACAGCGGTTTTGTCAAACATCACATTATGAAGAAAGCACTGAAATCTGCTGTCTTTTTTTATTGAGATGAAACCGCAGTGTAGTCTCATCGAATGCGTGTCCGCTCATTTCAAAGACAGACATTTCAATAAGGGGTCATAAGCTCTGTCATTGCCTGGTGGGCCATTAGCTGATTTTCTTTGGCTTTAGAGGAGCTTAGCAGGTAGACAGGGAGCCATCAATCAAACAGGCAGCTCAGTGGTTTCAAATAAGCAGCTGGAGGTGTCAGGAAAATAAAGATAAAGTGAGGTGTGAAAGCCTTGAATTTGTACAAAACTGGAAAAATAGCCACTATTCTCACAAAAAAGATACATCAGCGCGTACATCTCAGCGTGGTTTGGCTGTATGCCCACAGCCTTCATCAGCATCAAATGCGTCATTGATGAAAGCTGTATATTTGACACTCCCGGCTGTTTTTCTAGTTTCCGTCTCTATTGTTAATCACAAGATAAAAAGCTTTAGGGAGCAGCATTGGCCAATTCATCCCGTCGTCCACCGGCGATACTATCTGTACTGTGGACATGAAATTCAGCTCAGTCAGTCTGGACAAGATTTTTCTCCTATCTACAGCTTTTAGATGTTGATTTATACAAGTCAGGTCTGATCTGAAACTTTACACATTTGCCTTAATGTTTTGTGCTTGTTATGATTGCCATGAAACTGTGACTGTGAGACTTTAATTAATATTCTGTTTCATTCATATTAAAAGTTCAATGTGTAAGATCATTTTTTAGTTTAAAACATTCAGAAAATGAACATTACGAACAGAATGTTTTGACATGTCAAAGACGTCAAAGTGCAGAGCTATCTACTGAAATCAGCATGCTAACCAGTTAGCTCCAGCCCATCCTGTGTGGTAAAACCATTTCTGTCTCGAGAGTTCATCGTGACTCACAACAGTGTCTGTCCTCAGAGAGAACATACAGCCACATCACTACCCTTACAACAGCTTTATGGCTTTTAAATAAACCAAAATTAAGACTTAAATCCTAACTGAGATTCTGCAATCTGTGCTGCATATTTCTCGCCAATGTCATTTCTCTCATCAACAAGCTGGAAGACATGAGACGCCAGATTACAAGCCACCGCATGGAGGGTTGACTTATGGTAATAAAGGCTGCACATCCCTAACATAGGTCAGCCATGGAGCTTGCATGACACTTCATTTACATGTGCAGAGCCCAGCACAATCTCCACTTCACATCTGCCTGTGCCTCCTCTCTGCCAGACTGTTGCACTCCATGCACTCCACTGAGGGAGTACTCTCCACCACTCAATAAGGACCCATCAGTCAGTAAACACAACTTTTTTAGTTTGAAAAGTTCATGATACGTGTCTGAGGACATTGCAAAGTTTACTGCGTATTTGTTATAATAATCTTGGACAGATTAATTTTTGCAATTGGCGGATTGTGCAGTTCTTGCACAGAGTGAAATGCTGCCCCCTATTCTTTGCATGCAGACATTATTGCACACATTGCCCTTTAAATTACAGGTATTAAACCCTGTTTGTTTTTATTGTGCCAAAATGACCCTGAAATCAATTCCAGTTCTCGTTCAAACTTTGCTTCTACACAGTACAGCAATAAAAAGTTATAATCAAATACAAAATAGTGCTACTCTAAATTTTTATTTTGCCACAAGCTTACTGGCTTCAGAAAATAGGGCACTGTAGTCCAGCATCTCTGCTGCACACTGAAGCTTGTTAACAACTGACAACACACAGTGCAAGTGGTATTGATCTAGATCAGGATCACTTGGAAAGGACAATAAGGCTACAACTACACTGCAGCTGAAAGCACTTGATTATATTCCCAACACACCCCCGGCCCCCAGCCCGACCCCCTCGCTCACACAAACACACAGATCTGACACAGATCTGATGTTTTTTAATCAGCTTAGAAAAGCTGCACAGAGGCTTTTTTTTCAGTTCCTATCTGGAATACATGTATAATTTGATGGGCACGAGAGGCATGTGACCTACATGTCACTCATGTTAGAATTTGTCAGCATTGCCATGACAACAACTGGATTGTCCATCATGTATCTGAGACAGGTGTCATTATTTTGTCGCCCATGGCAGCTGGAGTGTACGAGTGGAGACACAAGACCAAAAAGAAAGCCAAATACACCAATTCATTTCAGTCAGAATAAACTTTTCACCATTTTTGCTGCATTGCTGTAAGTTAAATTTGGTATTGGATATAAGTGGCATCAAAATTAGAATAAGTACCGGAGAAATCACTTGCAATATATCTCTTGACTGTTATTTTGTAGTTCCCACTGAAACTATTATAAACACTATTACAGAGGCCTTCTTAAAGATCCCTTGGCTCAGGTTCGCTGTGCTCAGTGGATATTACATAACTACTGTTTATTCAATCCCCAATCCCTCCAACTACTGTTGCCTAGTTTACAACCCTCACTTAAAATGTATTTAAGCTTTACGGGAGGGCTGAACACATCCAAGCGAGCAATGTCAAATAGATACAAGACAGATCCTGAGATGGGTACACTTCATGCTGTGGGAATTCTTAGGAATACATAATAGAAAACCAGTAATGCAACACTCTTCTCTTAATGCATTATTCAATAATGAGAAAGGTGGCTGTGGTGCTTATTTGGGGGGATATTTGTGTTTCTGTGGGGGGTGGAGGACAGTTCTCCACAAACATATGACTCATCTTCAGCCCTTTAGAAGGCAGAGCTGTTTTCAGTAGCACTCTCATCGGATGCAAAAATCCTCTCACCATCCTTTGGAGACAAACAACTGCCAGGTTGGATAAGACAGCACACATTTTAACACTTCATTACACAGCTTCCTGCTTGTATTTTAGCAGGATGAGCTGATGCAAACATCTGTGGGTCCTCCAGTTGTTTCTATCTTGTTCTTAGACTCTCCTGACTCATGTCAGCCAGTAACAAAATACATGAAAGGTATGTAATAAGGAGCACACAACAATAACTCTACAACATACCAAGAAACACAGATTTCTTCAACAAGTCCTCATGACTACACAACAGAACAGGTCTTTTGTTAGTGACTCTCAAAACTACATATATAACCGTTTTATTAAATGTTGTGAATCGGTCACACAGACGTAGTTTCAAACACACGACCTTCACATTTAGATGGTTAATATTATGAAATGGACCTACTAGGTTATGTCCTTTAACTCTGGTATCAGTTAGTTTTCAATCATTTCAACTCAATGAATAGTTCTCTGTGCTGGTGTCCCCCAGGACTCCAATACATTCTGTTTTAAAAAACACTATTTAACATAAAAACAGAAAACACAAGATATGAAGTTATGAGGAACAAATTAAATGACGTGAAAATTGGAATAATAGCATAATTTTTAATTTTTAATTTTTTTTTAAGTATAACTGGTGTCTGTGAGTGCCAAAGTCAGTAGGATGAGGGTTTTTTCAGCATGGAATCTGAAATGTGAATCTAGTTTGAGCCAAATACAAATATCTGCAATTGTAGCATATTTTGCTAAATGAATAACGTACTTAAAACCACATGGGATACCTCTGGCCTCAGAAAAAGCACATAATCATGCAAAAACCATGCAGTGGCAATGGATTATAATCACCTCCCAGAAAACACCATGCGTTAAACTGTGACAGTGACACACACAGGGAGTTTAGTGTGTGTTTTTTCATATCTTTGGAGGATTTGGGACATATCCACAGCCACAGCAGCCCTCGGGGATTACCCTGCCACTGACAAACAGTGTGCCCGAGCTAATGGAGAATTTCATTACTTCTGCTAGACTTCCAGCGGGGGCAAAGTAAAGTGAACTATTTTCTGCGCTGAAACACTGTAAACAGCCCTGGTGTGCAACATTCGTCAGCCATCTCCAGCAGCACCTCACAAACCTTTTAGGAGAGGGGACACACAGTGAAATATTTACCACGCTGCAGCTGGTTTGGGTGGGGGAGAGGTAAATTTAGAACAGGATCTCCAAAAAAGAAAGCAACAGATCGGGAGGGAACCCTGTCACATTTCTTTTTCCCCTGACTGAAACTCTCCACTCATTCATCTCACTCAGACATTTCGAATTCCTATGTCGTGCACTTGAGGGCAATCACTAATAGGCCTGTGAAAAAGTGAAATGTTGCCCATTTTAGGTAGAATATCTTCTTCTTTTTCTACAGTCTATCTGTGTGAGTCAAGTGGGCACAGAGATGCAGACATCTCTTGAAATCAGAGCATTTCTGTTGAAGAACTGTCTCTTCAAGAACGGTCTGATTTTTCCCCAGCAGTCAGTGGTGTGTTTTCACTGTGTTCATGCTTGGTTTGTTTTACATAACGTGAATGGGAGTGCTGAAAAAGGGGAAAATTGGAAAAGTGTTTGCCTGTTATCTTATTGATTTTTGCCCTATTCTTATAATACCAAATGGAATAACCAATCAGCTTTCTCTTTAGGTGAAAAATAAATGACAGCAAACGTGTTAATTTCAAAGAAAGTATCATCACAGAGTATTTATTCTGAGCTGCCCTGACTGAAGAGGACCAAATCTGTCTTGTGAGAGTTTTGGGATTTTTCCGACATCAGACAACAACTTCAGTCCTCAAGGAATGCTTCAGCTCTCCTATTCTATTTGAAGAACTTCCAGAAGACAGAAATTGAGCTGCTTCTCTCACATAGCACGCTGCACAACATTAGATGAGCTGTAATTTCCTCCTCAACAAGAAAGCAAAGGACTAATCCCATCTGTTTCATACTTTACACAGAATCCTGCTTCCTCTTTTTAGATCAAACAAACTTGCACCTGTTTAGGTCAGGCTCTGTATTGTTCTCTGACTTCTGCTCAGGTTAAGGCTGAATGAGTGAGTAAAACAGCAGCAGTCATTTTTTTTAGATCTCATTTAGACGCTTACATAAGCCAAACTGAGTCATCCCTGGACAGAAGTACTTCATCCCTCAGATTTGTCTGTTACTTCCAGCCACAGGACTGCCAGCTTAGGTCAGACTGGTGTCAAACAGTCTGTGAACAAGTGTTGGCACTTATTTTAGCCGACATGTGGAAGAAGAGGCTTGGGAATTGCCATCCAAAACAAAAGAAATGTTTACCAGAAAGTGTATAGGTCAAACTCGTGTATGCTTTAGGATGACTAAGAACTTATCCTATGCTCAATAATTATTTTTGATAAAATGCAGTAAGACTGAGGATTTTAAGTGTTTTGCTGCACTTGCCTGAGTCAACTATATGAAATACTAAAGGTCAACACATATTTTCTCTCTTATCTTCATGTTTCCACTTACCCCGAGTGATATCTGGCCATGGACAAAGCAGCTAATCACCCAGCAGATCTTTAATTACCTCTACATTACTTCAGTTTCAGGCCATTAAGGCAACTTTATGTTATACTGGGTGTTATATACAAGGTTGAACTCATTTATTTATGGTTTTGATTAAATGTAGGCACTCAAGTATTTCTAACCAGGATAGCAGTAGAAATAACAATGTCAGTTGGTCAGTTGGTCCAGTTATGGAACGAATCGCCAGGAAAGTTTGTGCAGACATCCTACATTGGGAAATGTAATATTTTTGTGATTTTAGTGTCTTTTCTGACAACAGCAAAACAGGTTTAGATGCTAATACCCCAATAACTGCAATGATGGTGCAGAGATGCCAAGAGTGCAGATGTTGAAGACCCAGAAACAACAACCAATCAGAGCAGACTGGGCTTTTTCAGGAAGGAGGCTTAAAAGGACAGGCACTAAAACAGAGCGCTTCGACAGAAGGTGAATATATCTGTATATTCAGACCAAGCAGCAACGTCTGTGCCTGAAAGTGGAGGTAGTTTCCCTTTCAGACACAGGCACTCTAGTTTCAAGTCTTCTTGAATATAGCACGATGTTCATTTAGTAAATTATCTTCCCATTTACAGTAAAATGGACTCTGGGCTCACCATCAGAATGTTACCAAGGTCTGTAGACTGTTGGGTCTTGTTAAATAGCTTTGTTGTCTTTTTTATTTTCAAGTCAGTTACTTATTATTGTAAGATTAGATTTACTTCAAGGGAAATATCATTCTACTTTCCTTTCTCAGCTTCATAGAAAGTGTTTCTGAAAGATTTAACATTGTTCCTTAGTAACTTGAAATCAAATGTTCTTCTTGTCTGCAGCCTGGCACGACTTTGTTACGATTACAGAGTCAAAAACACAACACAAAAAGCACAAAGGCATAGACAGACACAAACTAATACATTGTGTGACTCCCACAGACAGAAAACCAATTGATGATGGAATATGAGATTTATGTATTCTTCCACATACTACTCTGTTGAATACTAGTTTGGATTTTAATGGTTACTGTATTTTCTTTTCATACAGGGGAATATCTGACACAAAATTAACTATAATCCTTTACGTGATTCAGGATTTTCGGCCACCTGTGGGCTCCCGACATAATTCTGTTTTATAATCACCCACAGATGGTCCCCCTGACTATACTGACTACACTACCATATTTTGCTTTATACCCTTGATTATGTTGCAGTTGTAAGCTTTTCCTAATGGTAGGCTATTTACAGAAGTGTTTTGTGTAGTTAAAAGACACACCTAGAAACAGGGCTTCCACTTCCCTTACTTTAAGTCCTGGTGCCTTTATGTCTTTTTTATGTCTGTTTTACTTCCTCCTAATTATTGTAAAGCAGTACTGTGGATACTTTATGGCCTCCGCTGCACAGCACACCACCTGTCCCTATCGGGTGTTTACAGGCTCTCACGGCAATAGAGATGATGGGCAGCTATTAGTGCCACGGTGATAAATGGATTCCCCTTCCAACAGTCAGCGTGTCCATCCCTGTCAGAGCTGGGTGTCCTTGAACAACAAAGCAAATCGTCTACAGGCGCTACAGAATAGAGTAGAGGAGGGTAGAGATAGGGTCATAGAAGAGATGACATATGGCAACTTAAACACATAAACTCAACACAATGTGTGATAGTTCAGTGAAGCCACAGATGAGAGCAATACAATCACAGACAACAGCAGATCGAACACTGCAAAGAAAAAAAACTGCAAGGTAACTTAACAGTTGGGTATACTTATGATAAAGTTGTTCATTTAACATGCTGTCCAACCACAGCAGAAGGTAAGAGAGGTTATAGCTGTTCTGGCTGGCCACACCTGAGTGAGGTTTGAAAGGCCTGTCTGGATGATGAGGGCTGAGACACAATATCACTCAAATGAAATGGCAGCAAGTTTCGTGGGACACACTCATTGATCGTCACTTGTTTTTGCACAAGAAAATGTATTTTGGTCTCACTTCAATCTCTGCGTGAAGTGGGAGTGAGTGTCAAAAATTGTTGGGTACATCCCCAATACAGCATCAGAAAAGTGTGTGTGGGTGCAGTGGATTCAGACGCAATTAGACCATCTCATAATATTGACCCCTGATTCAGCATATTGACCAATTCAATGCACCATCATCCTCCAAAAACTAAATGTTGTTGGAGGAAAAGCACGTTATTCGCAACTGAACAAAAAAGAAATGCAGCAACATCTCATTAAAAGTTTGTGAAAAATAGGCACGCACTCCAAATTACAGATAACACATTGTTGACAGGAATCGTGCACATGCATCATCATCTAATAAAATACAGCCTGCTGTGTTTAAGGCATAAATGGTAGCCTACCTCACATCACGAAAAGTAAAAAAAAAATCTCCCAACAATACAAAGATGGAAATTTCAGCAGATGGCACTTGATAAGAAACCCGATGTTTTCAGAATTTAATCATCATTGGTGCATCCAGTCTTCACTGTTAAATGTATTCCTCCACCACAAACTGAACCATGCAAAGCCATTGATGAGACTTTGCGCATCTGGCACTATATTTTTTTTTACATGTTGGCAAAATATAATTAAAGGCATAGGTCAGCATCTTGGGAATCTGCTTTGTTGTTGAGAGTTAGATAAGAGGAGTGATGCTTGTGTCTGTATGTTGAATATGGAGCTGTAGCCAGCAGCTGGTTAGCTTAGCTTTGAACTGAGACAAGAAACAGGGGCAACAGCTGGTTCAAACATGTAAAACTGCTTCATTAAGTAAAACAGCTTTTGGTTAAAGGCACGATGTGTAGGACTTTCTGATTTAAAAAAAAAAGGAGGTATAGACTCATACAAAAATAATTCCTCTCGACCATGACTTATGACCCACTAAACATAGTGGCCAGGTTTCAGGTCATAAGGATTTATCTTAGAGGAAGTTATGAAAATGACAGAAAAAACACAAATAGTGAGATAAACCACAGAGGCAAATCCTCCATATAACAAATCGCTTATGACCATCGCCTAGCATTAATATAGCTTTTCTTTATGTCTTTTTTTCCAACTATTTTTGAGGTCAACTTTCTTGCTCAACATTAATATACCCTTTAGCTTTATTATAGCTGCTGTTAGCCACTCTTCACTGGCCAGTAGCTGTCGTGCTCTATGAGGTGAGAACACCACGCTATCTGATTTAGCTACTGCTGATGCTATTTTTTAAAGCAAAGCTGAGTACAGTATGTTCATCTGAGGTTTAAGATAAAAACTACAATTCCCATCACACACATTATTTAACGTTGTTTCTCTTTTCGGCTCACTCTTCGGACTCCCTGTCCCAGCGGACTCTGAGCGCATCATCTGGCCCTGATCTTTCACAAGTGTTTTAGCCTCTTCATTCTGATAATGGCAGCCTCGGAGAGCTCCTCTCAGCTCTTCCAGTCCTCAAGATACTTCAGAAGCACTCAAACGTATCACTTGATCTGTGATCCATGGCTTGAACAAATTGAGTCAAACAAAATCAGCCAACTATATTTTCTTTACACAGTACTTCATGACGACAGTGTTTCTGACTAGAGATTTGAGATATGCTGTAAAATGTTTAGTTAAGGATCGGCAACAAGGCCTGGGCTGTGGTGTCACTAGGTTACACGCACAGTATGTCACTTCTGCTGCAAGAGCTTTCAATCAAAATAAGAAATAAAAACTGGCCTTCATGATATTATGAAGTAGTGGGGGATACTGGGAGTTGTTGTCTTCATTGTTAAAAAACCATTTCCAATGAAAATGTATCTAAGTGGGCATAAAATAACGTTTATGTATTGAAATTTTATTTGTGTTATGTACTCATTCATGTTTATTCACGTAATTTAACTTAAAATTAAATATAGCTAACACTAGCTAACGTAACGTTAATTTGCTAACTTTCTAGATGATTCTACTTCCCCTACAGCTACTGTAGCTAACAGTATTCAATTGTGAGGTAACCCAGCACTGTTATCTGTGGTCACAACAATCACACTAAAAATACATTTATCAGTATGTTAGACGTTGTTGTCACTATATAACGTTACCGTACGCATTAGCTTGGTGGCTGGTATGAGCCATTTGTTATAGTAGCACATGTAGTAAGCTGGACTGATATTTAAATATATCAATAAACTGGGTCTCTACTGAATCAGTGTGTGGCACATAGGCAACAATTAAAGAAAACAAATATTCTGTGTGGCAGTAAAAGGCTTTATCACTGTTACTGAGTGTAATTATGTAAAGAATTTCAATTACTTTCTGACGTATAATCTGTATCCTGTGTTTCTCTGTAAGTAAAGCAACTAGAGAGACACTTTGTTACCTCAATATAAAATTACACTTCTGTGTTTGAACATTGTTGGAATGTTTTGGATATTGTGCACATCTCATCAAAATATAGATCACAGGTCTATTTTTTAGACAATTTAATGAAGAAATGTTACATATTACACCTTTAAATGAGAACACAATAAGCTAAAAAAAATCCCTTTTCACTCAAATGTGTTTCTTTTTTTGTCCTACACCACTCACAAATGCCAAATCAGTCAAAATATTTTCCTTTATTAACTAAAAAATCACCTTTGCGTAAGCTAATCATTTTATCGTTCACTCTAAGTGTGCATGATATGTCAAGTGTGTTTTTTCTCTCTGCACAACCTTGCCTCCTAGAAATTATGTTTACATATTGCAAAATTGTTACATTTTAGTGAAAAAGTACTACATTTGTTGACTGTGTCGATGCAGAAGTCTGTGTGTTTGGATCCTGCAGAGATCTCTTCCTCTATATTTCTTACTGTTTCTTGTACTTAATATTCTAGAGCGGAAGCAAATTGGTCACAACCTTAATTTTCATGGTCCCACCTATAAATAACTATTATGCAAGCAAAATAATGAGGTTAACACCACATTTGCATATGCGTAAACAACAAGGACTGTTTATTTTTTGACCAGCACAGTTTGGAAGCTTATCAGTCAGTCAGTCATACCTTGTGTCTGTGGTGGACTGGGTGGTGAAGCATGTGGTGTTTTTCTGAATGTATTACAGGATGAGACACATTAACAACTCAGTTTTCTGTGCCTGCTCATCACACCATTTACTTTTACTTTCTGAATGGATTATTGCCTGCTTGTTATGCATTTAGTCTTTTTTTCCCTCTCCCTGTCAATTCTTTAATGGACTTTCATTATTGTGGCAGCCATAGTGACTACATTTGTGATGCAGCTTCAAAGCCTCTATAGACCTCTTTCTACCAAGAAAATTTAATTTGTAAAAGTACATGCATGCTGCTGCCTCACTGGGATATGTTGAGAAAGAATCTTTAATGTGTGTGTAATACAGCATGTGAAGTGCTGCTACTACTGCTAGCCAACTTTACTGTGGTCAGCATCCCTCCAACAGCCCCAAATCTGCAAACTCATTTAGCTAGATCCCAAAACGCTTGCTCAAATATTAATGAGTGTGCTAACTCTCTCTTCATTATTATACAATGACTCAGTCTGTTGGTGGAAGGTGAATAAGTATGTGCCAGCGAGTCCATCTTCCT
Organism: Serranus cabrilla; assembly: GCA_903364295.1. NCBI lineage: Eukaryota > Metazoa > Chordata > Actinopteri > Perciformes > Serranidae > Serranus > Serranus cabrilla. Next base: position 790,735 of record CAFUXE010000515.1, read on the forward strand.
CTCTTTTTCCTGTCATGATGATGTGAGAGAGTGAGTGTGAAGAGCCCCTCCATCTTTGTCACCTTCCCTTTGGTTCTGTCACCGAGTGCACTCTCCCTCTCTCAAAGGACACCTTCGAAAAATTAAATAAGCTTAGAGGAAGTCTCAGATGTGGGGGAGGAATCTCATTCTCCACTTCCTCCCATTTTACTTCTGACCTTTGAGAAAAAAATGTTGAACAATTTTAGTTACCAAGGATACCACAGGCAGCTCCTTTTTGAGCCGACTCACTTTCTTCCAATTTGGCATCTAGCCAGCAGTTAGAGTAGCTGAAGTAGCTGTGCGGCCCATTATATGTCATCATTTTGTGGCTCTGCAAATGGAAAGGGACAGTGAGGAGGAGTTGTATCCAACTTGTTCCTGAATCACTAGACACTTCCATGTTACATGACGCCAAATGTTGAGGACTGGGTTTTTTTCTCCACCGCATATTCTCTTTCTGACCTTTATTTTTTTTTGGACATGAAAATATCATAGATATTTACAAACTCAGCTAGAAGCAAGAGCATGCTAAAGATACTTGTGCTCTAGCTGTATTGTATTTTCATGAATGCTTCGTCCTCAGAATTCATCTTGTTTACACACAAACTTTACACACACCATTGTGTAGTTTTGAAACATGGCAATTCAAGGTTCATACATCTTGTTTATCTCTTAGGAATATTTTATAGGGCATAAATCATATTTTCAAGTTTATATCTCACAGATCCACATTTTATGCAGAGGCAAAGCATAACAACGATTTACAAATAGATGAAAAAAAAACAGATCAAACCTGTACAATTCAAGAGTAATTCCACTATAATCAAATTCCCACTTCAACCAACCCTCACCTGCAATAAACCTCCTCCATCTTTCAAAATGTTTTAGTGTCATTATTCCTAATTGAAATGTATTTCAAATCTCTAAAATAATTGCCATCCAGGAACCTAAAGGCCCTCCCCAAAATAACAAGATAAAGAATTGACTGATATTAAAGTTTGCTTCTCTGTCTCCAGTAGCCACACTCTTCTCTATTCCTTTTACATAATGTAAACTGGCTTTGAATTGATTTGCTGTTGAAGTGTGTTTTACACAAAACCTGCCTTACCTTGCCTGAGGCCTCTCCCTATAGATTTACCTATATAGAGCAACAGTTGCTTCATCTCAGTGTTTAAATAGCTCCTACATACAGCATTACAAAGATATCTAACATTATCAAAAAAGCAGAGATGTACAGGTGTTCTCTTGTGTAAATACTTTAATATGAGCAAAAGAAAATTGCTTATTGATTCTTGACACAGTGTCAAAAGCTTGTTGCAATGATGTGACTATTATGACCCGTGAGATTCAGATGTAAGGAAGGAAGTGATGAATCTATATACTCTGCAAATTAGAATTTGAGAGAGAGTGACTGCATCACAGGGTTGGATGAACCTGCACACAGAGGTATGTTCTGAAAATCGAAACTCATATAGCATGCAAATGAGCCATGCAAAATGAAGAAAAGTTTTTCCACAACTTGACTGATTGAAGAGTCCAGAGGACTTGGAGCCATTTATTGTATGCGTGCAGTTGGGTCCACAAAAACGGAACAAAAGTCATATTGAATGACTGCTGTCTTATTTGCGGCCAGGTGAGTAAATTAACCTGAAAATTAATTTTCATATCGCTATTTCAACTCAAAAATGTACATGGATGCAATGCTGGTGTCAGCATGCTAGCCACAGTATCTAACATAACTACTAACTTCTACCTTAGCCAATCCCAGAGGTCAATATCATTCTGTAGCTTCCCAGTAACACTACAATTTTTAAGAAAAAAATTATAATTTTAAACATGCCATGTATGTGTGTTTTAGCATTGAAATGCTACTTTTCGAAATTTACAACTTTACAACAATAGACTGAAATTGTTATCAATGCTTTCCTCAAAGCCACCAGACTCCATTGATAAAAACAACAATTCTACCTTGTAGCACATGAGAGCTGCTACCCTTGTTTGGTTAGTATTTTGTTATTGAATGACTTTCGGAAGCAAACCAACGTGGCATCGACAGCAGTGTATTCTTTGCTGATCCTAACTCAGCACAGCTAGCATTCACAGCTTACTGTGGTAGCCTACATCACTTCTTTTTGCTGGCTGAGTGGGCTTTTCCATTTCAAAATGCCAATAGAGTCGGCCTTTAATGCAACACTTAATGTTAATTTAGCTCCACTCCTTCAGACTTCAGACAGGTTTTTCATGCATGTCTACTGCAGTTTCACTGTGAATTTCTTTTTTAATAGTTTTCTTTGTGTAATACTATTTCAAACTCAAAAGTAGCCCTTGTTTACACCCATTTGGTCAATTGAAACAGCCATAAATAGTGCAAATCACAGGCATTTGTGCAGTGTTGGTGCTTGTTGCCTCAGAACCTTCTTCAAGTCACGTGCCCTCCATCTGGAAAGTGCAAAGATGTTTGTCATATAGAAACTATTCTTGCATTTGTGTGTTATCCTGTTCCTAACCTAAAGATTTTGGGCTTTATGTGATCTTCAAAATGATTAATTGGATTTCCAGTTTGCCTTCAGTATCCAGGCAGCTGTGTCATTTAATGACAAATATGTAACCAATAAATCAAACAATTAAGTAGTACTCTATAAAGAAACATTAGATAAAACAAATGAGAAAAGTGCACAAAGGGAATCCTTTATGTTCAACTATGCCAGGAGCAATAATTCAAGCAAAGGGGAAAGATAGCAGCTTCACTGCTTACATCAGCAAGACTGATATTAATGTTTTCCAGGAGAAGGAAGGGAATTGAATATAATTTGATTTTGCACCAGATGACATACATCAGAACATAAGATATGGAGGTGGAAACTATGTTCCTGTCAGAGCACAGTGTGCTCTAACCAGACAAAACTATGACTGACAGGAATATTCATTATAAGAGCCATTTTACTGTTGTTAATCTCGCCTATGAACAGTAAGAGGGAAAGTTATTTGGCCTCTTTCTTCTGGCAAAAAACATTTAGATGTACAGTATCACATTTGTACATTTCCAGGATTCCCCTTCACGGAGGCTAATTTGAAAGACAGACAAACAAAATACCGTTATGGGTGAGCAAGCACAGCTGTGACAACAAGGTAATAATACTGATAATACTGATCCAGTGAAATAAAGGTCAATGTTGTGTTGCCAATGCAGTACACATAATGATGGGTTACAAACAGTCAATCTAGTCATAATGCTCAGCTGTACAATGAGCTAAATATGAACAAAAGACATGAAGGAGTATAATTGTTAACAGCTACAGTATATTAGTCTGCTGTGGGCTAGATGTCACTAGCCTTCTGGTTTGAAATCATAAAATCATTCATCTGACAGTAGATATACCAGATGTGGGGAGATTAAGTTAAACCAAAATCATCCATCTGTGCCCATCATATCACATGCTCAACACTCACATACACTACAGTATGCTGAGCGTTCCGTTTCATAAGTTCAGCTGAAGAAAAGGACTTGTGAGGTGTTTCAAATTTACACAAAACCGCTCATAGATTTGAACTTTGCAGTGGAACAGAGCAAAGTAAATATAGTGCACACTGTCTTGTCTCACTGGAGCTGATCCTCTGTGTACTGTACATCCTCATAGATACAGACACACCCACACAACAACTGCCGAGCGGTTCGGAGCTAGAAAGCTAATGTTTTTTAGCCACTCTAGCTGTATGGCTCTAGGGATGGCCGTGTTTGTCAAGCATTCGCTTTGGTCCAGGCGGAAGTATCTGTTGGGTGGATTGCCATGAGATTCAATACAGACATCCGTGGTGCACATTACTTTTCCTGTAGCACAACCATTAAGTCAAAGTTCTCATAGCTGTGTTTCCTTTCCATTGTCAAGGGAACTTCATGTTGCAAAAAATAAATGCAATTGAAGCTGTGTTTCCATCACCTGGTTTGGAGCAAACAAACTGAGCTAGAGCTTAGTTTCGTCAGAAGTTGGCGTTTAAGGTTACTCAAGGCTGTAATCTGCCAGTAAACTGAGTAGAAAAAAAGTAGAGGTTACAAACCGGAAACAAAACATGTCACCTTGGCAATCCAACTCATCTAACAGAGAAACATGGAGAGGGGTCTTCAGGAATATGTTTCAGTTTAAATTCTTCTCTCATGTGAGCAAGTATTGGTCATGTTTCATGCTTATTTTAACCCAATGCTGATCTGTTTCTAAACCTAACCAAGTAGTTTTGGTCCCTAAGCCTACCCAGGTTTTTCGTACCTCAACCTAAGTAAGTAAAAACACGTAATTAAAACGATGGCTGTATATAATTTTCCATCAGTAGTCGTTGTAGAACTACCTAATTAGCTGGAGTTTTCTCACTTCAGTTGTAAATGTTCAAGTTTCCACTTTCAAGTGTGATATAACTGAAAGTTCAAAAACAAACTTTTGCTAAGAATGATTGGCAAACTGCTATTGAGAATGAACGTTCAATCTCAACTGATGTTGTTGCTTATGGCTGGAATTTTCCTCTTTCCAGTGTGTCACATACACACACTCACAGGCATTTCAAATAGTGCTGGGCTGCCTACAGTGCAGTGACCCAGTTAGTGGTCAGTTCTGGGATTCAGTGTCTTGCTCAAGGGCAGTTTGGCAGTGATGGGTAACACAGCTTTCTATTTCACAGCTGGTATACAAACTCTGTTCAGTGCTGGAGGGTTAGATCACTAACTTCTCAGCATCAGCCTGACCTGAGTGAGAGGTAGAGTTTCCACTATAAAGTCACATTGAACTACATCCAGTAAACATTTCCGATACAATACTCTTGGATAATGAGTTTAGAATTAACTGACTACTACAATAGATTGATGGCCAGCAGTGAACATATGAAAAGTGACATGTCAGTGAGAGAAATATGAGGTAATTCATTAATGTCTGCATGTCTCAAAGGATTGCTTTTAGGAGTTGGTACCTTTGGCAGCACTACAGTACTGTATATGCTCAAATAAGACATTTATATTTTATGCTTCCTCTCAGCATAAACACAGACTGATGCAAAAAAAAGTGGTCGCTGCTTTAGAAAAGTTTGCTTCTCAGTAATTGTTAAAGGAGCATCAGGCCGATTTAATGGCCAGTATAAACATTCAGTTCATGTGCAAGGATGAACCGAAATGCCAAAACTTGAGCTACATAGTTATTGTGTGACAGCAGCAATGTGCTTAATGTTCAAAACATATTATCTGCAATCCACAGCATGATGTGTGTTTGTGTGTCGGCAGCCTCTCAGTTTCATCAACAGGAAACCCATTATCTCACTGCCTGGTAAACGCTCGTTGGCCCTTTGTTCAATCTTGATGAATAATGGACCCCACCTTTGTTATGCCAAACACAAAGCATGATTTATGCCACACTAAAGTCACTCAGTACTTTGCCCTTTTCTTCTTCCTGTCCCCGGAGATTGCTGGGTAAATAGGGTGACAGGCTGGGAATAGCAAAATAAAACTCAGATCTCTATCTGTGGGCTGCTCACTAATCCATCATCCATTATGTCAAACTGCCCAGGAAGTGCAACATACCAGTACTGCCGCTGACGTATGAAAGTTGGGTATCCCCAGCTTTTCAGGAAACAAGTGTTTCTAACCCTGGGTTCATAAAACGCCTTCAAAACATCAATATCTGTTTATAATTTCAGTTCAAGTAACACAAAAACATCAAATTGAGGTCTGATGTGTTTTACCAAAAAGAACATGCAAATCATTACAAGCATCAGCAGAAGAGTCTGGAACAACCCCCTTCATAACCTAATTTTCATTTGTGAAAGTACTTTGGCTTGATATTTTCATTTTAAGTCTTTGATCCATCAATACCACTTCAAATGTGATGCATAGCTGGATCTGGTTCAAGAGCTCACTGATTAGTTGCGTGGGCAAATCTGATTTAAGTGGCTCCCTACAGAGACAACCAATAAATCAACAAGATAAATCAAATCCTAGACCATGTCTAGTGAAGAATGAAGCTGTGTGCTGTTAAAACACTTGTAGCAGTTTCAAATATTACTTTTCTCTACCATAATTTCCCTCTTAAGGGCAAGGGCCAGCCTCTCAGCATAAGGCTTTATCTTATTCTCACCCTTAACCCTTGCCCTTAGGATGGAGTGCCCTCATACTGGAGTATCCCTCCAGAGCTCTCCACAGAGCTACGAGGGGCAATAGTCAAACTAAAAAAGTAGACTAAAAAAGTATATGTTGTGGGATGTGACGTTTACAATGACTTTGCAGGGATAGCACTAGCCATGCTAGCTGCATAGCTCTGGGAAACAGCACAGTCAACTCACCAACTATAACTAAAGCTGAGGTTAACATGCTAATGTGAGAAAATCAAATGGTAACAGGGCAAACATACTTGCTGTTTTGTCACTGTGAGCATGTTGCCATTAGTTGATGTTAGCATTGAGCTCAAACTTACAGCCTCACAGAGTGTAGACCCTCGTTCTTGTTCTCTTCTTCCTCTTCGTCTTGTTTTGCTTTGATTTAGTTTAATGTTGCATCTCTGCCCTTCGCTGAATACTCTTTTTATTGAGCTATTTGCAAATTAGATGGCTCTCTCCACAGAGAACAATGTGAGGATGTAATTAGATTGGGAAGAACAAGGGTTCAATTAAGGCAAGGGGAAAGTGATATGCATGATAAACCACACCATTCACCGTCTGCATTGTGGTTATCTCTAGGGTTTGACAGTAACGTACAAGTAAGTACATTTACTCTTACGTACATTTTTCAACTATCTATATTTGAGTATTACTCTACCACTACCAAGTACTAAACGGGTCCCAGGGCGAAATCATTACAGACTGTAGTATATATTAGCTCAGACACTATAGGCTACTTGTCCTTTTATCTGTGCTTCTTTACTTTTTAGTGTACAATTTGTTTTGTGTATTTTATTATCATGCAGCATGTAATACTACAGGTTTTACAAGCAAGTCAGTGCATTCAGTAGTTGTTTCAGAGTCCTTCAGTTCTATTAATGCATTGTTGAAACAATACAACTACAACTAATATATTGGAGTAATATTTGCCCAGAAGCATTTCAACTTTTTCTCAAGTACTGGAGCTGCGTACTTTGTCCAGCACTTGTTTCCTCTACTTCTACAGTGGTATTCAGACACTTCATCATTTTTGTTATCAATTATCTAAAAGCTAATAGAATCAAAGATGTGATGGCTGAGTAATATATGTCTGTGGGAGGTAGGGATGGGAATTATTCGGTCATGACATGCAGCAAGCATTTGTGTTATTTTTTTATTTATTTCAAGACAGTGATGTGTAATTAACTTTTTGAAACAATACTGACCCTGTTCTCTATAATTAGGGTTTAGTTAGCTGATTGAATGACTGACTTGAGCTGTCCATGATCCATTCATGTTTGTTTTTCCAATATTTCCTAAATTAGCGCTCTACCGGTGGCAGGGGTCCTCATACCTACATATAGCGGTCGCATTTGTGGTTAACGTTGTGAAATGTTCATAGTTAGTTCAGGTAAAGGGAACAAATCTTGGTCAGGTTTCGAAAGATTGTTATTTGGGTTAAAATAATTTGGCTACATTTGTTACATTACTTCTGTAGTGCAGTGGTTGACACAGTAGAATTTGATGTATATGTACTTAACAAAGTTACATTAGTTACATAGTCATGTTAAGTTAAAACAACTCAAGGTTGAGTTTTTTTGTAGACTTTGTTGCTCTTTATACATTTTTTAACAGTCACTACAGGGTTGCAAACTAGCAATAAATGTAAAAGTGGGTCGTACTAAGCTGCTTCTATAAATCTATAAATGACCTATTCAGTCATTTTTGGTGGAAAGTCTCATGATAGTCACTGTATTAAACACTTGCATACACAATTGTGTGTAATGTTTTTTCTTTTTTTTTCCTTTCATTTCATGTGTCATCAGGAGTTAGTGAGTTTCCTCTAATCCATTGCCATTAACTGCTTCCTACTACATTTACAAAAACAATCTAAAAGCCTGAACAATTTGAAATCTTCTTTATATGGTAACTTCCAGAAGGCATGAGTCCAGCACACCATGATGGACCCATGCTGGACCTGCTGTGGCTGGCATACATTTGACAACAAGCCAATGCTAAATATATTTGTTTTTCTGAAGAACAAATGACAAGCCTTTAAATTATGGCTTCTTACACCAGACAAGATAAATTGCTCCAAATCTCATGGGAACAAATATCGTTGCATTGACCCTAACTTTTTGACTTTCAACGACACTGCTCTGGTTAAAATAAAGAACAATATCATCGTCATGCGCTGAACAGCAAGCCATTATTTTGCTCTCCCTTTGATTTTCTGTCCTCAGTCATCTCAAGCCTCTTCGTTTCCATTCCCATAGGTGTAGCACTGGCAGAGTACACCAGAACGACACTCTAGCACTTTTTTTCTCCAAGTGAGGAAATAGAATATTCACATAATCCAATTATCCAATCACTACGAAAGCATATGTCCCGCAAAAGAGGCAATAAAAACAAATAGATTGGTCAAAGTTGTCACATTGACATTTAAGTTGTGTTGATTGATGCACGGAGTAACATGCAAGAAACATCCCACCCTAAAAATCGCTGATAGCTGTCGGTAGCCTTTCAAATGCACAGTGAATTAAATAATTTTTTTCTCAATCTATAGCCTGCTGATAAAAGATGAAAAAGAATACAGCAGTCCCATTCTTTTTTAGCAACAGTTTGCTTTATGAGTCTGAACCTTAGTTGTAAAAAGAGTGTATTAAATTACCCTGATCTTCTAAGGAACTTCCACTATGTGGCATCCATCGAGCATGTGTGGACCAAGTGGATCAAATTCTGATAGAGAAACAAATCATTTCGCAGGGGTTGTGTTGATGAAAAAAGTGTATTCACTGATAAATCCACTGACGTCTCTTTCACTATGTAAGTCTATGGGGAAAAGTATTTGGGGCCAGATGGCATCATGTGACAGACCAAAAAGTTGAAACTTCACTTGGCCACTATGTCAAATTTGTGCTTCTCCAGGGGGCTTCGTCAGAGCAGCACCCGTACCCACAAACTCCAGCCCCCAGAGGAATCATGGCTAAATACCAACACCTAAGGACATAAAGAGCATAACAGGACATAAAATTGACGACCTGAACAATACTACTGAATAATACTACTATGTTGAATTAACTCATAAAAATGTTGTTATTTTTGTTGAGTACTACATAGGCTACTGATACAGTACATAACTTTTGAAAAAAGCCCCAGCGTAACCATTTGCATGCACTTGCACATCATTGCTCTGGTACTTGAACAAATAGCACTACACCCCTGACCATTCCCACGCACAATAACGTATCTGACCATGTGATCAGCAGACAATTTGTCTCTCACCTCATGTGCTTCTGTAATAAAAGTCAAACAGACAGTCAAACAGAACGGAAACTAAGTTGCGGTTGACACTACAAGCAGTACTTATCAATGATTAACTTGCCAAATGGCTTCTCCGAGCATATTTATTTAATGGCACTCTGAAATATTTTCATTGACAGCAGTTTTGCTCTGAAACAAGCTTGCTTGTTTACATGATGTGGGTAGCGCTGGGTTTTAAATTTAAATATTGTTTCCTCTTTAAAGATGACAGTGGTTTGTCGCCTCCATATGAAACAGCTGTAGTGTAACATGAGATGTCTCTTGTGGTTTCTAGACCTTTTACAATTTAGAACTTGTGTAAAGTGGTTGTGATCAGATATAGGGATTCAGTGTAACATCCTTTTTGGTACAAAACACAGTTTCTGTCCCGATTTAGCATTTCTTTACAAGCATGAACTGCCTTTGATCAGATCACACTGGCCTAGCAGGAGATGTCCAATCCTCCACATTTCAGCGAGGTGGCCGACAAGTGGGAAGTGAATAGTGCCTGAGAGAGTGGAGCTTAGGCGTCACATCACATTACCTGAGGATGCATCAGCTAGGTCAAGTCATCTGTGTCTGCTGCTGCTGCGGGTGGATGTTCGCCAGCTGCACTAACCAAGCATTGTCTCTCCTGGGACGAAGTTACGCGCCAGCCTCACAGAAATATAATCAAACGTGGAGGGCAGGTCAATGTGTGACCTCGGCTCTCCGTTAACACACCAGTTGGTATAAAGCATGTGAAGGCTGTGGCTAATCCTGCTGCCATCTAAGGGCCCCAGCTAGTGTGATTTCCTGCCTCAAATCCTCTGCAGAAGCTTACGGGTGTGATCACACCTACACTGTATTTTCTTTAGTCTGAACCTTGGTGGAAAACTTTACTGCAGTTATGTGATATTTTTTTCTTGACCTACATCCCATCCATCTTCCACAAGTTCAGATAGTTAAGCCAGGCTATATTTGATTTTGCAAATTTAACTGTCTCTGGCTACACCGAGCTCCTCCATTCCTTTAGCGCTGTCTTTTCTCAGACGTCTGAGGGACTACAGAAAAGGACTACCCTCTCCTCCCACTGTTGTGAATAAATCATTCATATTTGACTTTTGAATTATTAAACGTACAACATATTACTCTCAGTGAAGGTAAAAACTGACTTTAGCCAAAAGAGATACTAACTTTTTAGGGAAGTGGGCACGGAAAGGGCTAAGCCCTAGCATTGCATGCTGGGGTATCCAGTGAAAGAGCAGACCTACATTCATATGTAACTTCTCCTTTATTCACTTCCCCAACACTCAGACTGGACTCTTCTGCTGTGACTGGGTCAATGCTGTGGTGTGTTAGGTTCAATTTGCAGTGTTGAATCTCCACTTAAAGAGGCTGGAGGTGCTGAATGGGTACTCATCCATAAGCATGGCTTTCACAGCCATAAATCAGCATTTGCACATACAGTACAAAATCAATACCACTGAAGAGTAATCCGCAGTTATTTTGGCACGAACCAGGGTACAGGACAGGTAACCTTTTCCTCACTTCTGTCAAGACCTTGCTGATGCTGGGTGAGGAAGGTCACTAAACTGAGGTCTATGAAGGATGTTATTGCTGTAGTATAGGATGTAAGCATGGTGCAGGGGAGGAAGAGGCAACAGGCTGGACATTCAGATTCTAATTAATGTTGGATTATATTGTTATTAAAGTAAATAGTCATCTAAAAAGTAAAAAGCTAATTTAACTTCCATTCGACTCATGATCCATAACAACCCTGTTTATACAACCCTTTATATTTAACATCTGTTTCAGTGATCCAAACACAAGTGGACAGCCAAGACATAAAACGATTCACGCTTTTTTCTATAGTGACTCTCCAGCTGACCACATCTACTAATATTTCATCACTGACTACATTGTGTCCACTATAAGTCAAATGGCCCCGCACACAGTTCTAACGTCTACACATTAGCCAATCACTTTATTGGCAGTGGCAGTATAACTGGAGATATGTCTGTCAGCAGAATCCATCTCCTTCTGTAATGCTGACAATGTCTTTTCCTGTAACATCCTGGTCTGGAAAGAATGAGGAGCATTCACACTTGTTTTTTCTTTAATTAAGTTACCCACAATGCATCTTAAAACCAAGTGTAAACAGGCCCTCAGAGCAGGCTTGGGTGCAAAGCCAGTATATTCAATATACATTTGTCAAACAAATGTATTAGGCTGTTGTGGGAAATGTTGCAAATCAGTGAGCAGGACTGTTTCACTTGTATGGGATTTTTGTATGAATAGGATAAATTACTTTGATTGCTTACTTAGATTTTTTTTTTAAAATGTTTACATGGTACACAATATTTACAGAATGATCCTCTCTGATTTTTTATTGATTTGCATTGCATTGAAATGACAAATACCTGCACAAAGATGTTGAATTATATCGTTCACCTCTACTATTACACAGACAGTTGAAATAAAAAAATATATATATTTTCCCTCTATCCTGGAGTGCTACTTAACAATATAGTTTGATTTGAGTGTTGGAGATATCAGCCTTCCTTCTGCGTGATGAAGCATTGTGGGTATCGTTTGGTAGAATGGAAACAGTCCCTGCACGAAACTGCTCACAACAACACCTTTGGTTTGTCTTGTGTAACCGGCTCATGAGTTCTACTTAACCACTGTGAGAATATTATTTTCACACTTCATGGAAATACCTCTTTTCCTGCTGAATAGCTGTCACCTATTTGAACTGCTAAGAAAGTGTAAACAGGCTTAAAGCGGTCTTTCATCATTTGTTTAAATATTCATAACCCCACTGCTTACTGCGATGAAATGGCTACTATGGGGTAGTCCCCATAGTAGCATCATCACACATGAATACAGCTGAATCCACAATAGTGTCAGCTTTCAAGGAATATGTGAAAGATATGCAAATACAATAGAGGATAATGACACTTTTATACAGCATGAGAAACATTTTGTGGGGTTTACCTCAAACTACATGTGATAATCAATTAAGTGTGTCAATAAAGGGAGACTCATTGTTAACCATAGAGCTAATTTTCATTCAGAAATCTTGGGGTCAGAGGTCAAGGGACCCCCCTTGAAAATGTCCATGACCGTTTGTCCCTCACTGAAAATTTTCATAAATTAGGAGCATTGTTTTCCAACAAGACAACATGAAATGGTATTTTATGGTGACAATGGATTCCTTAGGTCTGTTAGTTTCTTCTCTGAGTCCATGACAGCCTATGGAAGAAAAAAGTTCTGATTCTAACAAACTGGGCTCTTACAAAAGTCATTTGTAATATGGGAAATGTAGTCCCAAAGCTGTATGGAGGTGATTAAAGCCTAACTAAAGTAACAGTGTAGTAAGTCCCTGCCTTGTAAGTATAAGTGCCCTGCGTTAGTGTTAAATCTTTTACATTTATATTATATTATACTATTTTATATTATATTATGTTATATTATATTATATTATATTTTTGAGATTATGTATTCCACAAGGATAAAATAACTTTCTCTGAGAGCATCAATTGAAGCCTGTCAAGTCCCTGCAGGATCATTTATTCATTGGCCCAACACACTAGGGACCACAACTCTAGCATAGCATTGTCCATATTGGCATGTCCATATTTGCAGCATCCTCCCTGTAAACCTAAAGGACCTCAGAGAGTCAATCAATACCCCTCGGCAGCAGAGCACCAAGTCTTCAGGGACAGTAAAACCCCACAAACAACCAGCTCAATCCTGAGCCTCATTTGCAGCACTCCCTCATGTTGAGCTTAATTTGACGATGCATGTCCTTGGGAATCCTAAATGACAGCGAGAGAGCCCTAATTACAGCTAATCATGTGTCTAATTGGCAATTCCAATCCTAATGAATTATCTCTGTGATTCCCATTGTGAATCACATGCCGTACACGCTTTGCATTGTTTAATTAAAACGAGCTGTTTTCATGGAGATCAGCACAAACAGTTTGGAGAACTGGCTGTACAGCTTGTGTGGGGATGAAATAATCCCAGACTGACTTCATCATTATTTTTTAATTCTCAGTCAGCCTTGTGGTCGACAAGAAGCAGGAAGACATGGAAAAGATTCTCTAGAATGATGTGGCTTGGTGGGTGTGCACACTCTGATTTCACAGTACCAGATTCAATTACCTACTCTATCTTTGCAGACATGCTCCTAACAGGTGGGTGCATTTGTCCTGTCTGAGTATATACTATATGAGCAATTCACTTCTCTTATCACAGACAATGGCCATGAGACCCGCCCGTTTGCAAGACTCCCACTAGTCCTCCACCGGAATACAAAGATAGGCCTTTTTAACACATTGACATAGCTTATTTCTACACAGGTTATTCATTCATTCATTCATCATCCTTAACTTTTTATTTGACTTCAGCCTGGGAGGGACTGGAGCCCATCCCAGCACTGGGGAGTGGTACACCCTAAACAGGTCGCCATACTATCACAGGGCAGACAAATAGAGACAGACAACCATTCACACTCTCATTCACTCCTACGGGCAATCTAGAGTCACCACTTACACCTAAACTGCATGTCTTTTGGTTGTGCGAGGAAGCCTCTATTAAGGTTAGTTCCTTTAAATCTAGATGATGTTCTCATTGTATACGTCATGATGGAAAAAGACTGTCATTGGACAGTGTGGCAGAACGATGTGTAGCTGGTTATATACTGACTGGAAACTGAGTGGCCACTGATGTATGAATCCTACACCGTCTATCTACCTCCAGGAATTGTGCATTTACATGAATGATCCATTTATGAGGTTTATTCTACTACTTATGCTCATGCTACATACATATAGTTTGAAAATCTGATCATGAATGAGTTGTTCATGTCCATATGCATGAAAACAGTGTGATGTCCATCATGGGAAAGGTTACTTTTGAGATGTTATAGGTTACAGATTACACCCTGAAAAAATTGTAATAAGTGATGTGATTATTTAAGTAGCTTCGTCAGAGTGATGCTACTTAAATTTGATTGCTTTTTGATTACTTGCTTAACAAATGTTTTGCTTGTAGATGTTTCCTGCATTTCCAGTGACTTTGACGGTGTTACACTCAAATTTGTCTCACGCCATAAATGATTTGTACAGAAATATGCCAAAAAATGATGCAAAGCAACCAAATAAATGTTATATTGCACATTATAAGCTTGTTACTAAGTTGAATATAAGTGTCTGTGTTACTTTCAACATTTTGATGAGTAGAGGAAATGTAAATTCTTGTTTTTTCTCAGTAAGTGATTCACTGATGCTGTACAAATCCTAGACAGTGCATCCATCTTCAGTAATCATTGTGACCTCTATGACCTCTAACCTAACACCCTGAGGGCCTGTTAGCCTCTACCCGACTTATCTTATTACCCTCTGTCTAACCAGCCCAGAACACATTCAAACATCTGTCAGTCACAGTGTAACACAGAAGGACATCTGTAATCAGTTCCTCTCATAATATCAATAGCTCTTCAGGCATACTTGAGCTCAGTGCATCCACAGGCAGGAAACATGTATAATAGCAGGCGTAATGCACTGAGGTAATCACGCTTGATTGACAAGCAGGAGTAATAATCAGATCATCAATACTACACTGTGCTTCTATCTTCATTATGGTTACTGAGGCAGAACAAGGACACCGATCACTTGACTTTTATATCACAGTGGATTACTGTGGGAGCAGTGGACATGTCTCATTTGTCACAAGCTATCAGGCTGAGCTCTGGCATCATGAGGAGTGACGAGCTGTAGTATACCTGAGATGCACGGTGGTGGGTGGGGGTGAGTGCTTATTTTTCCCATTTCGTGGTATTAAAAGCAACTCAAAGTGGGGCATATGGTAATTAATCATTTCCGGACAATGTATTATTGCAAAATACCAATATGGGACAGCTCGTATTTATGTATGTACAGCGGCATGTCTGGAGGGGACGATACAGAGGGGTACCAGTTCCCCCTGAAATATCATAATAGGTGCCCTCTAGCGTGCCCTTCTAGTGGACAAAACATGACAAAGTACCCTCTGATGTGCCCTACAGTGGAGAAAATGTGAAGAAGTGCCCTCCAGTACTTCATCACATTTACTTGTGAAGCAAACATGATAAAGAGAAAATATGATAAAGTGCCCTCTACCATGCCCTACTAGTGGCAAAAACTAGAAACAATGCCCTCTTGCATGCACTGTTGGTGCAGAAAATTTGATTAAAATCGTCTTTAAGTAGCACTTAAATGGAGAAAACATGATGGAGTGCCCTCCAGCATGCCCTTCTAGTGGAGAAAACATGAAGCGCCATCTAGTGTGCTCTACTAGTGGAGAGAATGTGATAAAGTCCCCTTTAAGATGCCTTTAAATTGAGAAAACATGATGAAGTGCTCTCTATGAGATCTTAAAATTATCAAGACATGCTGGGGCCTTTTTTTCACCCCTGGCCCACAGCCTGAGTCCGCCACTGGGCTCCCATGTGCAACTTCATTAAAAATATCCTGAAATCGCACATGTGTATGTAATGAGACAGACAGGCAATATTTGTAGTTCACTTTACTCAGAAGTCATCTTTACCTACAGCACTTTTTTTTATTAAGGGGGCGTAAAAATACAGCGCAGGTGCGATGTGTGCTTAGCACAGAAATGTAGGACGATGGGAAATCATGTATCAAAGTCATAGCAGCTGTAAGGTCGATGGGCACTGATCCTAAATGCGTAATTACAGGAAACACTGCTCATGGTCCGGCAAGACAAATTAATTAAGCGTGCTGTAAATTAATCACAGTCTATGTATTAATTTTCTGGCTCAGTTGCTTCAAATGCACAGATAATCAGAGGATCTTGAATCAGGCATTTATTCTTGACGCCAAAACGAATTCATTGCCTCATTTGGCACTTGAACTGTTCCTGCCCTCAGTGCACTGTGCAAGTGATTTAGAGCAGCTAATAAAGGGCCATATATTTGTCTCCAACGTGTCATTTTAAACGTAGCTGCACTGTTTGCGTATTATTGTGCCGTTGTGATCCTGGAGGCTTCAATATGAACAAAGCTTTAGTTGCTAACTTTGGAAACTTACCTATCCACGCTGATCACACACAGGGTCATGATTGAGGCAGTGCAGCACATTACATCCATGCCGATGAAGATGTTGCAGAACACCTCTCCAAAAAGCCACTTGCCCCCGGTGAGGTCTGTCACTATTACAAACGGCATCACAACTATGGCCACTGACAGGTCCGCCACTGCTAGAGATACCAGAAGGTAGTTTGAAGGTTGCCTTAGTTTCTTCACCACGCACACCGCGATCACAACCAGCGTGTTCCCCATGACGGTGACCGCCGTGATGATCGCCAGCATCACCCCGATAACGATCTTCTCCGGGCGCCCGAAATCCTGCAGCTCCCCGCACGACTCGTTCCACATGGCTGTGGGACTGGCGGTGCCGAGGACGTTGAGAGTGCCATTGATAACTTCGGAAATATCCTCTTTCTTGTTAAAAGTGAGCTCAATTCCCGAAGTATTGAACATCACGACAACGAGATCTCGGAAGGGGTGCAAGGGACGCCTCGCCAGTGCACTCCAATTACGCGCATATTTGGATATGTGTAACCTGCTCTCGGCTCCTGTCCAGCGGTTTTAAATCGAGGCTGTTGCAGCTGCACCACATCACAGCTGCCAACAACTCATAAAGCTGCTTTCTGTGTAAGAATCATCCGTCTCAAGTGTTGCAGGCGCGTGCTCCATTTCCGCAGGGAAAAAAAAAACTTATACTCCAAAGCTACAAAATAAGAAAAAGTTACAACATCTATCTGCTCCCGAAGTGCTTGTTTCTCAGTTCACTGACTGAACAGATATGGACTATTTGGGGAGTTGAGCTGCGCAAACCGCACCTATCCATGTGACGCATCACTTAGGGCGCACAGACAGCCTCCTGACTGACATAAGGGGTACGACAGCGGTTTCAAAGTGGATTCAAGGAACTCCAAGCGTGCAAAAACATGAATAGTTTAGTGGTTGTTTATGCATTTAGGCACGAGGATCCCTCTCTAAACTGTTGATGTAGAAAATCAGAGAATAAAAAATTCTGAAGTGGGTTTCCTTTTGTGCAGTTATATTAATAGAATCTAACGTTTGTCTGCTTCATATCTGGCTGTGAGTTAATGTCACAAAATCCCACATAATATCACACATAATATATCTTCCTCATTAGAATGAGCTGGTTGGAAATCCCTGTGACATTTATTTGTTGTAAAGCTCTCAGACACAGCAGAGAAAAGCAAATCATGCTGTGAAGTTTGCTTAAAAAAAAACGCTTTTCCCACATGCCTCTTGAATTTGAAGGAGAGAAAGGAAATGAACCTCGTGGCAATTTCCAGTGCAAAAATCACCTGTTTATAAATAGAATACCTCACTGAGACTCATATTGTACAATGTGCTTTTCTATTGTGCTGAAGCGTTTTTTTCTTGGTTGCCTTGGCTCCTCAGATGTAAGCACTGAAGACAAATCAAAAGAGAAAGTCCAGCACTGCTGATGATGCTAGAAGACAGTGAGGAGCTATGGGCAAGCTTCCCAGGATTTTGGCTGCTTGCATCATCGTCCAGGCAGCAACAGCTGTGGTGTGTTTGTTGTCCACCCCCTGGCTCTGGGGGGCCCAGTGCTGATTTCCCACAATTCCCCTATAGCCTGTCATCGCTCCCCCTCCCCCTCCTCTGATGCGACTCACCACGGCCGTGGCCTTTTAGTCACCATTACCTACTACTCGATCTGACAGACAGCGCAGTAATGATTGTCACATCACATTAATGCTACTGACCATTGGCAGTTTGTGGCAGACCTTCTGCTGTCAGGGAAATGTGGTCCATTTACACTAACGGTATTACTGATGTGCAGGAGTCAGAGGAGACGGGTGGTGTTTCCAGGGTGGAAAGCCTCTGAGGCAAGTTCTCAGGGCTTATGCAAAACAACTGTCAACATGCCAGTGTCTCTCTCAGCCCCTCTGAGGGTCCTTTAATGAGAAGGGTTAACCAGAGTAGGAATTACATTCAGCCACCGTCATTTTGCATCTCCTTATGGTCATTTTTCCTCTATCTCTGTGTTCATTTCGTGTCTCTTTGTTGTTTTCATCCCTTTATGGTCATTTTGCATCTTTTTTTGAAGTCTTTTTGTTTGTGGTGTGTCTCTGTGGTAGTTGTGCATGTCTTTGTAGTTGTTTTGTGTCTTTTTGAGGTGGTTTGGCATGTCTTGTTTTGATTTAGCTTTGTTTGAGTGATCTTCATATTTGTGTTTCTTCATCTTTTAGTGTTAATTTTTTGTCTCCTCGTGGTTTTGTGTCTCTTTGTAGTTATTTTGCATGTTGTTGTGGTAGTTATGTGTCGTTTTATGTGTTTTGTTTGTGTTTTTTTGTCTTTAAGTGTTCATTTTTTCTTCATTCTATGTGATGGTTTTGCATGTACTTAATATTGATTTGTGTCTTTTTTAGGTGGTTTTGCATCTGTGTGTGGACATTTAGCTTTGCTCCTTTGTGGTCATTTTGTGTTTTTTTGTGGGTGTTTTTTATGTCCCTTTGCATTTTTGTGTCTTTAAGTCATTTCGCGTCTCTTATTTTGTCTCTCTGTGCTAATCTGGTGTCTTTCTTTTTTGTGTATTTTCATTTTTTGTCTTTTTGTGTTCATTTTGTTTCTCTTCATGGTTAAAGTGTGTCTCTTCCAACAGCAAAACTGTCACTGTAAACAGAGGCCCCCTGCAGTACACTCGGCTGTGAGAATGGGTAAATCTTGGACACAGAAAATGCAAACCTGTGTTCTCCTTTAAGAAGACGTGGTGTGGTTAGTCAGAAGGGAAAGCGTCATTTGAACCAATCACAGAAAATGACCTCAAAATGCAAAATCTGTTTTGATCCCACTTGCAGACAAAATCCCTGTGGTCTGTTTGGATGTCAGCCTCTGTCCAATAAACAAGTCCCATGTGAATATATGTGACTTTAGCGCACAAGCCCAAGAATCCTTCTAATTGGGCAGTAATGACATCAAAATATTAGAATGATACAGGCTGCCATCAAAGTTTTACCATTTGACCTTTACAACAACATGTCAATAATTTGCTGGTGTTTAAACGTCAGTGCAGTGCCACTTCAGGTCTCATCCCAACATGCTGCATTAGACATGACAGGTAATGCTATTGACTGTGTCGGCTTGGAGCCCATCTGTGCCTCTGACATGAACTGACATAATGTTATCAGTCAGTCAGTTGAAGTCAAAGTGTCTGTCCTTTAGATGTAGATAACAGCTGAAGGCACACAGGTGGAGATTGTCCCTCTTCACAGGCTGGGGAGGGATAAACATTGTTTATCTTGTTTTCTTGGCAGCAAATTGAGGATTTGCGAACATGACCTTAATAAAGTGACACAATCAGACACGGAGCAGGAGCTGGGTAACATCCAGCTAATTTCATCATGAACACAAAATGTAAGAGGGGAGAAAAACAGAAAACCACATTTGTTTCAGAAGTGCCTGCCGACAGAAATGACCAGAGAACAATACAGAGTGTTTGGGATTTTTTTTTCTTCCAAATGACAAATAAGAAGTATTATAAAACCAGTGTTTTCTTGCAAGTATAAATCATATTCAGTTAATTGATGCAAGATAAATAGGTTTGATTCGGTCTATTGTCAAGAAAATTATTTTTACTTGTTTTCTACAAGCAGCTGCTCGTGTTGTCCTTAACCCTTTTAACACATCATCTGTGTGTTAAAAAAAATGATCACAATGTTTTATTATAAGGTACAAAAAGGGAAAGTGATGGACCAAATTGATTGAAAATGTGATTTTGAGGAAAAACAGGAAAAACAGTCAAATGTCCTCACACAGTTTGCACATGATTGTTTTTTAGAGCACAGAAAAAAAAAATTCTAACAGAGCATTGGTCTTTGGAAGTAAGAATAAATATGCAAACACAAACTGCAGTGCATCAAAGAAAGAGGTCATGTCATGCTGTAAAAAAATAAAATATAAAAAAAAAACTCCTAATAAATCTATTAGTAAAAACATACATATTCATGTGGATGCACAAAAGTTAAAACCCCATTTTCTAAGCCATAGCAACAAAATGCCTTTAGGTTTTGTAGGTTTCTTCTCTTAACTTAGCTGTAGCCCCGATGTTCACCCTCAGCTTGAGTCAGAGCCAGTTACTCCTCATTGTAGCACCACTGCCAGTGTTGTAATGAGTTACTGGCAGATCAAAAAACTAAAATGTTCTGTGTGTTGGCCCTGTAGGCCTCTGCCAGCACCTGTAACCTCCATCCAGGAGCTAAATAATAAGCTATAAAAATGTGCTTTAAGCTACATCAGGGTCAATAATTGTATTGTGCACTAATTCATAATTGTTTAACTATATAGGTATATATTTGTATTCAAAAATAACTCAACAAATAACAAACAGGGTATTTTGTTGTTGTTGTTTTTGACAGATTTAGGTATAGCATCTGTTGGTGACTGTGACCCAAGTGGTTACAACCCCAATTCCCAAAAAGGTTTGGACACTGTGTACAAAGTAAATAAAAACAGAAGACATCAAATTTAATGTGTTTATATTGCATCTAAAACATTGTCTTTTTTCTGTATTCAATTTAATTTGCAAATCATTGCATTCTGCTTGCTTTTCTTGTCCACAGGTGTAAAGGCCCTAGAGGTGGACACTGAATCCCAAATTGGCCTCTGATGCTTTTGTGCATGCAGGAGAAATTTAAGCTTCTTTGGACAAAGTGTGTGCTGAATGAATGCTCGCAGTGCATCTGATTTTCAGAAAAATGTATACTGCATTGAGGATGTTTCTATATTTCATGTTTGGTTGTTTTTTTTGATGCGTCCAAAAAAAAAGTACCAGAATGCATAATAAAGAGGAATCATGACAGTTTGTCAGTTTCAGTGATGTGTGAGTTGGATTTGCTGAATAAGCACACGGAACCTGATTCACATCACACCTACAAACTGCCACCTCGCGCCACTGTTGGCCACTGAGCTGCTGCACTGAAACAGCAAGAGTGGGGAAAAATCACTGATAGTTTTTGAGAAAAAAGAAAATACAGTGATCCTTTCCTTCTCAGATTATTCCAGCGGCAGGGAGACCAAACACAAGATCACAAACACCTCAAACACATGTGGGTTTAATCTCTTTAGGTAAATAATTACTGATTGCTGATTACCCCCCACAATTCTTAAACAAGGCGTGCTCCAATTAGAATAAAAAATTAAAAAAAAACATCCTACAGTTGTAGTAGACTTCTTACTGAATGTTTTACATGACATTTAGCCATGGCTCTTATTTAGAGCCACAGACAGTGAATAAATAGCCAATATGCAACACATTAATATTGACTTTGCAGTTACTGTTTAATCACACATAATATCAAGCTTGATAGGTTCTGATTGGTTCAGCTCTATGGAGAACGTTTTTGGGCAGTGTTTATAGTCATTACGGAAGGTCAGTTTGACACTTTTATCTGTGGCAGTTGTCAGTTGATGACCTTACCACCTTAAAACTGAAATCCTTTGCTTCGCTTTCCGTTTTTGTAGTTTATATCTTCTATAAAAGGGAATCTGTTGTAGACTGATTTTTTTTAAGTAGAAAGAGAAATGTTCTTATCTTAAAATATCTATATAAAAGTTAATAATTATTTTTCCAAAGTTCCCCAAAGTTGGCTGCAGGAGAGTTTATCTTCCAGCAGTTAAACACACTACCCCATCTGACAAGTCACCAAAAAACAGTAGTTAATATAAAAGGAGTTTTCTGGAACAATGATTAATTAATTCCTGCAGGGACCAGGTACAAGCCAAAGTCATCACCTCGATACCTCTGGGAGCATTTTTTTTATTTTTAAAGAGTCTAATTCTAATTGCCAATATGCCTGACCGGTGACCTGAAAACTAAAGCACTGAAGGCTTTTTAACTTTTAAGAATGTTATTCCACTGCACTTTTTTCTTTTCTTTTAAATAACAAAGAGACACGAATCCATGCACATGTCAGCATCTGACCTTGAGTAGGTGGCAAAGCATCTTTTCATCATGATTATCTTTTTAGTTGTGCCTTTTTGCTTCCAAAATACATGTTCGGAGTTGTGAAGTGAGACAATTAGTGAAAGCCAAGTTTCGTATTACTTGCCATTATTAGAATACCATCAATAGCTCAATACAGACTGCAATTACAGAATTTGGGTAAATGCCCAATAGGCAACAGCACCAGCCTGTTTAACTGCACACTAGCAATATTTATCTTTCTCGCAATGTTAAATATGGATATTTTCGACGATTTATTTTGTGTAGGTCAGAGTCACAGCCCTTACTAATAAAAAAGTCTTCAAAAGGACATATCTTCTGCCAATCAGTTTGCTCACAAAATATGTGAGTATTCAGTGAGGTGACTGTTTTATCCCACAATCTGTAGATCAGAGGAAGAACCTGCTTAATTTGTGATGGTAAGTGATTTGTGAATAACCATAAAATATCAGTAAATTAGATGTAATGCCTCCATATGGTTAAGCCGGACAAACATATTACTCACTATCATCAACCTGCACAAAGATACTTATGCTCCAGTGACTATAGTGGGCTGCAGTTGGCCTGCAGCAGAAAGTTGTGTATCTCGCAGGTTCAAATGTGTATGCCAGTGTGAATATGAAACATAAATGCTGAATCATAGCCCAGAAAACCATGTCTTTTAAAGAATACAAAAAGGCCAAATGCAATTTTAATGTGGGAGATTCCATCTAGCAGGTATACTTGTGCAGTTTCATTAAATAGCATTCTGCTTCACTTGTGTTTTAGAATCTGTCATCTGGGTTTGCACCTCAGGAGACTCCGCTTTTAGCACAGGGCTTGCAATGACTGTTAGACACCAACTAGTGTGTTAGATTGCCCAAGTCATACGCCAGAGGGCGATACAATTTATATTCCCAGGCTCGTGTCCTCATGTAAAAATGACAATAAAAGATTGACAGTTCAGTAAACCAATGCCTTGTGGCGTCATCTACTTATTAACCAATCAGGGAGTGGGAGGGAAGATCACGTCTATTCGCCATCAACCGGTTGAAACAATCAGATGGTGGACTAATTAAGTTGGGACTTTGACACCTTGTTCCAGGTGAGGGTTAGATAAGTTCTCCTGCTGTAGCATTAAAAATTTCCAGCGTTTTATTGGTCAGACGCTACCTTTATCTGTAGTATTTCGGTTGTATTTCATTTTTAATGGGTGTCTCGCGGGCTGTGTAGTTTTCCTCAACACGTGTTTGAATTAGCAAATGTTAGCTGTTAACTTTAGCGCGATGTTAGCTAGCTATTTTTAATTCACGCAAGCTTTGGCGCCACGCTGATAACGCAGTGGCTCATGTGTGAGGTAAGTGACCGATAGCTAACAGCAATGTTAATGTTAGTTTTACTGGATGGATTAATAAAAGTACTATAACGGGCAGATAAGTGAAGTAAGGCGTGCTTATTTAAGCTAGCTTTTCACCGTTAGTATTAACGTTTCTCTCGAGGTCGGACCAGAAAACGCGAAAAAAGCAGCGGACATTTGCTTAACAGTATTTATTTAAGGAGATGTTTGATAGCTCATTCGCAATTCGGTCTCTTCAGCACTATCTTGTTTTATGTTTTCTCCCCAGCACATTTCCTCTTGCACAAGTAGTAGATTTCTTGCATGTCAACAAACTCGCATAGAAAATGAAAACATGAAACATAGGGTTAGATGTCCTGTAACGTGACACATGTTTGGGTTAATACGACGCATACGTTGACATAGGTTACATCTGTCTGTATATTAATTGTCCTGGCTTGATATGTGTATCTGTACTTCTTACAAGGATGGTGTTAGTTTTGGCAGTATTCAATGCATTTTAGCGCCATACTATCAATGTTATATATAATAGAGCTCTCTGCTTTTCTTCTTTTACAGTCAAGAGAAGATTAATTCATGTTTGCGTTGAAAATTTTTTTGAGGCATACTGTTAATTTCTATCCTATTGGTGTTTCCCTGCAGTTATCCCAGTCAAAAGTTCAATAAATGGATCCAAAGAAACCTACAACAGGCGTTCCTTGGCTGGGACGCGGAGTAGGACTACAGTCTCAGGAGCCGGCTGTAGGACGTGGTAGAGGGCTGCTGTTCTCTACAGAAGGGCCTAGTGTAGGACAAGCCAGAGGTTTTCCCATTCCTGGCAATACCCCACAAGGAGGAGGACTTACTCTACCTATTGCTGAACCTGTGCTTGGACGAGCAAGAGGACTGCTGGCACAGCCTGACTATGGAGGAGTTGGCCGAGCCAGAGGGCTGCTTTTTCCTGCAGCTGAACCAAAGGTAGGGGTGGCAACAGGTGCAGTCCTGCCCAGTCTGGAGCAGCAGCATGGACAGACGCCTCCAAGTGAACCAACGATGCAAGGGCAAGGAAAGGAGATGTCTGCTTTGACAAAAAAAGAGGTGAGAACAAAATGTGTCTTTATGCTTATACATTTTGCATGTTTTCATTTTCTAAATATTTTTGCCCTACATTTAGAGAGTAACTATGGTTTTTGTCTGCTTACAGGTTGACATTCCTACCCTTGGTCATGGATCAATGCTGGTTTCAATGTTTAGAGGAATGGGCATTCAGCCCTCAGTGGGAAGAGGAACACTACCAGTGGGTCCGTATTAAAAATAGGGTCAATTATTGGTTTGATAGTTATTGTTAATTGCTGTACATACACAATGTCTAATTATTAGGCATGGGCATGAGTGCTGGATGTCAGTAATAATTCAACGTACAATCACACTTACACTTACAATCAATTCTTCATTTTGTAAATGGCCATGCCTGTTTTTCTTTGAAGAACATAAAGAGCATTGTTTAGCCCTCTTCTAAGCAATATACATGAAATGGCATGTATCAACAGAATCTTTGGGTCTTCTAATTCCCCAGAGCCTGCTACAGTCCTTAAGATAGCAATCTCAGCCTGTATTGCCAGTAGTCCCGCAGGATTCAGAGCGTTCAGGGCTACAATTGTAAGGTGTGGTCGAATACATGTAGTGTGTGATTCATGGACAACTTCTTGTGTGTGTAGTTCATCGCTAATGAAGAAACGTCATTTGATGTTGATTGGCTGCAATGCATGAAGCTTTGGCACCCTCTTGTGGCAAAAAGCTACTGCATGGTTTCAGTAGGACTTGATTACAGAAAAAATGCATTCATTCATTAATTTTCTGTAACTGCTTATCCGTTAACCCAGGTCGCGGGGGGCTGGAGCTGATCGCAGCTGCATTGGGTTAGAGGCAGGGTACACCCTGGACAGGACGCCAGTCTATCGCAGGACTGACACATATAGACAGACAACCATTCACACGCTCACTCACACCTATGGGCAATTTAGAGTCACCAATTAAACCTAAGCTGCATGTTTTTGGACTGTGGGAGGAAGCCAGAGTACCGAGAGAACACACGGGGAGAACACAGAAGGGCCGCAGGCCGGGATTGAACCGGCAACCCTCTTGCTGTGAGGCAACAGTGCTAACCACCGTGTGGCCCAGAAAACATGCATGTTTTAGAAATTTGAGGGAGTATTAAACCAGTGCATCATTCCCATGATTTTTTATGGGTTAATTTGTTTTAGATATTTGGTTAAAAAAGACATTGTCACAGCTAAAAATGTATTGATGAATTTGCACCACAGCAATAATATAAAATTGATTAATGACTTAATCATGACAGACATTCTACCTATAGTTCACTCAAATATGCACTCTGTTTTCCCTCTTTCTCTCTGTTTAGGAGTTTGTTTGGAGTTGCTTAGGACATTTAACATACATTTGTATGTGACCCCTGTTCAGCCACAGTAGTGGGGATATATAAGCAAACCTCCATGGATTGACACATGTTGATCTAGATGAATGGCAAATGCAGATTTGACCAGTGGCACTGTATGCTGAGTTGTTACTTTTGTTGTAGGAAGAGGAGCAGCTGGAGATTTGGGTGATTCAAACCTGCAAGGTACCCCAGTAGGTGTCATCAGCAGCCCAGAAAGCAGCAGCCAACATGAAGAGGTGATGGGCAGAGGCAGCAGGTAAGCAGAAGAGGGTTCCAGTGTATTACATAACATAACACAATACAATACGAGAGCACCACAAATCTATATCTCCAAGTTCATTTGTAACTGTCCATTTGAGGGCATCATAGGTTTCTTGTTGTTCACAAAATATTTGCAACAAAATCAATAAAACATGATCAGAGCAGTGCAGCTCCTATAAAATCTGCACAGATGGTTTTCTAATTGTACTAATAAAGACCCTCATCACTTTAGAACTATCACTGCTACAGAATTATAACAACCAGTGTCAGTGTTGAGAAACTAATCTGTAACCCTGGCTGCTGGTCCAGTGTCCATGGCCGGGGGTTGCCCCCTCGGGCGATGGTGGGGCTTGGAAGAGCAGCCATGCCTCACTTTGGAGAAGGAAGAGGGCGTGCTCTACCTCCCTACCCTCCAGCTCAGGTCGAGTCGGAGAAAAAAGCAGCCCAACAGTCTCAGACTCCCCACACAGGTAGGGAAATGATTAAATTCATGAGACAATCCAAAAGATAAAATGTGTCTATTAGCTAGGTAGAAGTAGATATTTAGCCTTCGTTAAGAGTGACAAGAACTTCTGAAATGGTACAAGATTTTAAAATGCAAATCATGTGAAGGACCTGTGCCCACCACTCAAGAGGTGCCGGAGCTTCCTGCTGTTGTCCCAGCAAAGAAGGAGCTGAAAATGGAGGCAGGCCGGTAAGTGTATTTTTTTTTTAATTTTGCTTTTATCTCTTCTGGCCTTGACACACCAAGCTGACCTCAGGTTTCTATATTTTCACTAATATTACAATACTTATTTGCCTATCCCTACCTATATGGATGCCAGTGCAAAACAAAGCAGTGTTGCATTTCTGATTTGTTTTTTGAGCGTATGATGCAACTTTCTATTTATTATATCATTTATAATTAGAAATTATTATAATTGAGATGCACAGAGCAGCAGGCCTTTGACTTTGGTCTTCAATTTGTTAAAGCTGCAAGGAGACATTTGACCAGTAAGCTTTAATCAATGCTAGTTCTTTAAGATTGGCCTGTTGTGTCAGGGCTGTTTTACTAAAGCTTTACAGATAACAAAAATCTAATTCTGTATCACAAAGTAACGTCTTGGGCTATGATGATATTTTTGTGAATGTGTATTCTCATCTGGTCAGTGAGCCACTTAACAAGGCTGGAACAAAAGGAGGCTCCATTACTATTGGTTCAAACCACATCCCGATTCGTTGCAAGAATGAAGCTGTTTATCAGTACCACGTTACATTCACGTAAGTATTGTGTGCCATTAATCTGTCTTGATTTAACAAACATTCAACGTAAATCGTTTTTAGAAATGTAAAAAAATTAATGTGTGAATTTGAGCATCCTTTTCCTGTGAAACCAGAATTTGTTAAACTGTTGAGTAAGATCATTATTGAACCATGAGGCAACTGTCGAATCAGTTGGTTGAATCAATATTGCCAGTTGATACTCGTAAAAGTGCTGTAGAGTATTAACGTATTTTCTATATTATCTTTCAGTCCAAATGTAGAGTCAATGGCAATGCGTTTTGGCATGATGAAGGATCACCGCCCCACCACAGGGGAAGTAGTAGCTTTTGACGGCTCCATACTCTTCCTGCCTGTTGAGCTGAATGACGTAAGTATCACAGATACGTTATTAGTTGTCTTGTCATCTGATCAAGGTGTGTTTGGATGTAGTTGAGCAGGTGTTCTTACAGTTTAATTTATTGAATTTTCATTGTGCAGAACTGTACAGTGCAAAAGTAGTCACATGGCTAATTAACATGGGATTCCTTGTTTGTTTGTGTTTTCTTTGCATGTTTTGATGACGTGCAGGTGGTTGTTCTCAAGAGTTTGAGACGAACAGATAATGAAGAAATAACAATACAAATCCGGATGACAAAGATCTTACCACCCAACTCGGATTTGTGCATCCCGTTCTACAATGTGGTGCTCAGGAGGTATTTTTCACAAAGACTCTTACATGGCTCAGTCAGAGATAACCACTTCAGTTTCAGATTGTAAATACACTCTCAAATTAAATCACTTCTGTATCAATGTATAGGTAGATGTGGTTTTACTATACTATGACTAAATACAATTCACACCAGTGACAAAAAAAGTGAATGATCTATATGTAATCTATACATTCTGATTTATGAAAACCCTACTCATTGTGCCTTTTAACCTGTGAGAATAAGAATTTAAAAAGACAATGCTGTAATTGCCCATCATGCACTCACATACAATAACATGATTGAATACAGTTAGGGTGTGTTTCCCAAGTTTAGTTTCTTATTTCTATTAAAGCTTTTAGCCAGTCTATTGCTGTTTGTATCTAGATCATTTGACTAAACAGTTAATGCCCTATTTTTCTCTTTATGTGTCAGTGTGGCCACTATGTAGCTTTATGATAAGTTTCTGATGAGCCTGACACAAAGCCAAGCTGCTTTAGAAAACCCTTTTCCCCTTGTAATCATAAACCTTTTAATGAAATAACCTAAGAAACTATCATTATTTTCTTAACTATGGCCCCATGATATATGACAATCAAATGACAGGACATGACTCAGTGTTGTCTTTGTTTTCGAAGGGTAATGAAAATCATCGGGCTGAAGCTGGTGGGTCGTAATCATTACGATCCAGAGAGTGCAGTGATTCTTGGAAAACACCGGTTAGTACTGAGTTGTGTTTTAATATCAGAGGGCAGAAGCCATCTAATATCATGGCAACTGCTGTCCATTCATTATCCTGTTTGTCTGTTTTTGTAGGCTGCAAGTGTGGCCCGGTTATTCAACCGCCATCAAGCGCACAGATGGAGGTCTGTACCTCAATGTGGATGTGTCTCACAAAGTCCTGCGGAATGACTCCGTGCTGAGCATCATGTGAGTTCACACAGCAAACCAACAGTAACTAACCAACGGTGGCAAGTTCACAGATAGCCATATTCATAACTAAACTGGATCATTTTTAATTGTAAAATAGTAAAAGTCTCACACTTAAACTCCCATAAAGCGATACATACTTAGTTGTCTACATGGGAAGGAATCACTTTTTTATGTCTTTTAAGTTCATGTTTTGTTCAGTGTCCTCTGTATGTCCTCTGTAGACAGCCTCATACAAGTTTAAACATGAATATGCCATGGCCACACCACACAGAGCTATATAAATGTCATATTCTGTGATATAGTCATACATATTTGAAAATCAGGCTGTAAGATGAGACATTCTTAGTGCTTCTGTCTTCTGAGACAGAACTGTAAATATTCTCACCGCTACTATAGCCCGTCCCTCTGGGAGTGTGAGGGACTACTGTAAGAGGTTAGTTGGAAGGCAGTGGTTTGCCAAATACAACAGGCATATTGCATCTATGGATTATTTATAAACAGAAATAGTTCTGCTCTAACTTTGCCCTTTCTTTTTAAAATGGAATAACTAACACTTGACCTGTGGTGTCTTCCAGGAACATGCTCTACCAACAGAGCAAGGAGAACTTCCAAGATGAATGCACCAAAGAGCTCATCGGCAGCATCGTCATCACCCGATACAACAACCGCACCTACCGCATTGATGCTATCGAGTGGAACAAATCCCCCAAAGACACTTTCACTTTAATGGATGGCACCAAAACCACCTTTGTAGAATACTACAGGTGAGACTGTCCATGAAACCTGAGCAGAAAAGTATAGCTGGAGTATTTGTGTATTGTAAGCAATTGAAATGGTGACTATTTCATATAGAGCTGCACTGCAAGTCTTTACTATAATATAATCACATCTTCACTGTCATTGCATTGCATGGGCTTGCACATTTAACAGCAAGCACTATGGGATTACAATCAAAGAGATGGACCAACCTCTGCTCATGCACCGGCCGAAGGAGAGGTCC
This sequence comes from Serranus cabrilla, assembly GCA_903364295.1. Taxonomy (NCBI): domain Eukaryota; kingdom Metazoa; phylum Chordata; class Actinopteri; order Perciformes; family Serranidae; genus Serranus; species Serranus cabrilla. Next base: position 821,138 of record CAFUXE010000515.1, read on the forward strand.
AAGCCAGGAGGGAAGGTAAAATTTATTGTTGGCAGAACTGGTTTTAACATAATAATAACAAGAACACAGTCAAGAATATAGTGTTTGTTGTTGTTTTTTATTATAAAGCTCTTGACACAGACCACTGAGCTCATGTGGCCTGAATACTTAAGTGACTATGCCACCTTGTGGACAATGAACATATTTTTGAAGACCTGTCAGAACATGCAAAATAAAATATCCAGACATCAATTGACTTAAGTTTGTCATAAAGTGTTTCACGTGAGAGGTACTCTGCTTTCCTTTGATCAAGCTACACAGGCATCAGTAACACTTCATACTCACTCATCCATCAGCAGTATAATGATACCAAAAGAAAATATATCAGAAGCATCATGTAAGCAGTAAATAAATATTTAACTGTGTAGATAATTTTGTAATATTGACGTATTGCAGCAAATCATCACTGGAGAGATCCTTTTGGTGCCAGAGCTTTCTTTCATGACGGGAATCCCAGAAAAGATGAGGAAGGACTTCAGAGCAATGAAGGTAAATTTGCATCAGCACAGTGATGTTGTTCCTCTCCGAGGCTGATCCTATAGCTTCAAACTTGTGGAGTCACACCTACAATGATATTTTGTTTTTATAATTTAAAGTTGGTAATGCATTAACAATTTGTTTTCACAAGTAGCTTTTTTTTTTTTAATGGCAGGGTAGTTTTGTAATGATAGCTGAATTAGTCGCTATACATAGCCTCAACTGAGTCAAACCTACCTTATTTCGATGTACATTTACACCACAAGAGCTTACATGTCTAATTGTAATTTTGGATTTCCACAAAGTTGTCTTCACTTTCTGTCTCCACTAAAACCCAAGGGGTTTATACTTGTGAACACATGTGGGAATCAACGCATATGGTGTAACGATACGATACAATATATGACCCTTTGTGAGCAAGTGCTGACCAGTAGAAGATGTTTTGGAATATGATTTCTCAACGTGTAGAACATTAATGTCATCTTAGGAGTTGAAGGTCTGAAAATCATTTTAAAAAATGGTACTAAAAGAACTTGGAGAAAAAAAAAGACAATATTGGCGAGTTTCCACATTCCATGTGTTGTAGGACCTGACCATGCACATCAATGTGAGCGGTGACCAGCACACTCACTCCATAAAGCAGCTTCTGAAGAACATCAGCACCAACCCAGAGAGTCTGAAGGAGCTCAGCCGCTGGGGGCTGGCCATTGACTCCGAGATCCTGGTGGTGAGGCTCTGCTAATGACAAGAGTTTGTTTCAGCTTTCAACATTTAATTCTAAGAAAATGTGTTACTTAAGAGAAAAGTGTTTGAAGTCCACAATGCAATTCACATTCACACATGACAAACCAGTGATGTAAGTTGTTTGTGCCCTGCACCAGTAGAATTTGATGAATGCAATTTTTGTCCATTATCATTATCAATTATTATTATATTGCAGACTAAAGGTCGTACCCTACCTGCTGAAACCATCTGTATGCAATCTTCATCATTTACCACCGGTTCTGATGTATCCTGGTCCAGAGAGGTTGTGAGGGACCCTTCAATCAGCTCTGTAAGTGTTTGACACATAGCACTTGTTCGGCCTCATCTTTTTAAAAATAAATGTATTTAGCTGTAGGGGGCTGTAATGCCCAAACTTGTGGTTGCCGCGCTTGCTTTCTGTCCTCTCAAGCATCAGTGGGTAACTACTGCCCAGCAGTGGCTGCCATATTAGAGTGTTGATATCTCATTTAGATCCCAATGAACATCTGGGCCATCTTCTACCCTCGCCGCTGTGCAGAGCAGGCTGAAGAGCTGGTTTCGACCTTTAACAAGGTGGCGGGGCCTATTGGAGTGCGACTGGAGCGCCCTATCCGCGTGGAGCTGAGGGATGATCGCACCGATACTTACGTGAAGAGCATCCATTCTCAGCTCACCAGTGAGGTATGACATTAAAAAACAATCCAAATTAGTAGCTTTGTAAGTAATTTAATGCTACTTCCTGTTATAAAGAACTATGTCACTAAATGTCATGCTGGTGCTATCCAATATCATCTATGTGTTAGCTTTGAATCATAACTTTTATTAAGTAATGATGAAGTTTACTCCAATTACTAATAGATATTTTAAAATGCAAGAAGACATATGAAGTGTACAAATTTCTGATATTTGTCCAAAAAATATGATTGGCACATACTCTGTGCCACACAGAAGCATCTTGCAGGGAATAAAGTTCTCCATCACTAAAACAAATGAAAACTATCATTGAAACTAAACTAAACTTGGCTGTTTAGTTTATGTTATGCCCTGAATTTGGCAAGGACTATAAGGACCAGATTGAAATATTGCTTTTCTATGTTTATGCTTTTTGAACAGGTGTACTGATAAAGCATTGCCTTTTTGCTTGCAAAATATTGTACTTATAGTAATGAGAGCTCAAACCTAACACAGTCATTTTTGAGGTTGTGGTTTAATGTTTAATTTCTGTGGCCTAATGAAAGAACGCTTAACACCGGAACTTTTCAATATTCTGGTCTTAAATAAAATTAGCCCCGGGGCTCGTTTAATCCCAGGTTTCAGTGCTCATCCGTGTGTATAGCTCACCAAGAAATGTACTTAATTTATTTATTTTTCTTATTAATTTTTTTTTTTTTT
>CAFUXE010000515.1:824933-878774 GCA_903364295.1 Serranus cabrilla
TTTTTTTTTTTTAAAGCCAGAATTTAAAGCAGAGTGGGACATCCTCATGTAGCTCTCTCCCTCCCCTGTCTGTTGAGCACGTCTACTTGGCTGTTTTCAGTATGGCAGCCAGTTCACAAACTTTCCAATTCTGCAGCAGTACACTAAATGGAGACATTTAAGGGAGGAAATAGGCAATGCACTGAACCTTGCTTCAAATTTGATCAGCGCTGCCTAGTTTGACAGTTTAAACATGGGTCACAAGCAGTTCTGATATAATTGACAGCTGCCTTTGAGACTCCTCGGCTCTGATTAATTCAGGTATGGTGGATTCTTGCAAATGCAATTAGGAGCAATAGGAAGACACAGGAACATTATTTTTTGTAGTTTTCAACAAATATGACTTGTTACCATTTGCAGATTCAAAAAACACGCATTTACTTTTTTCCTCCCCAGCTCACTGACCCGGTGGTACTCCAGAGTAACTTTCCAGGCACCCAATGAGGAACTGATCAATGGCTTCAGAGTTTGCTTACTTGCTGCACTGCAGAAGTATTACGAGGTTAGTACTGCCAACATGAATTACTTAATCACTCTAGCGTTACACACACACGCCAAGGCATTAGGAATCAGATGTAGGCTTAAATACACGACAAAACTCTAATCACAGGAAAAGTGATGTGTTTTGAACATGTCATGTTGTGTGGTGGGCTGCTAAAACCGAACAGCTCAAGTCTTTTTTTCTTTGTTTTTGCAATGTTTTTATACAAATAACTGGCCTTTAATACCCAGTTCTCTCCAGACCTCACTGATCCCCTTTGGCCAACAATAATCCCAGACGACTAGGGAGTTCCCTCCCTTGTCCTTTCTCTTCCTCTTAACTGCTCAAGTGTCTTAATAAAATATCCACTGGGAGGCAGGAGTGGCATGCAATGTCTTTCTGATATAAATGCAGCATTTACACCGGGTTAACTAGGGGTGTTACTGCTGTGAAAACACAGAAACCACAATGCAACATTTTATTTGATCACCCTCATCCACACATAACACAGCAACTTTCTACATTTTACATCTTTTGTACAGGTGAACCACAACTTGCCAGACAAAATTGTGGTGTATCGGGACGGAGTGTCTGATGGTCAGCTGAAGATGGTGGAGGAGTACGAGATCCCACAGTTGATCAAATGCTTCGATACTTTCCCCAGCTATGAGCCCAAGCTGGTCTTCATTGTGGTCCAAAAGCGCATCAGCACCACCCTCTACTCCCTGGCTGCAAACAACATTGGCACACCTCCACCTGGAACTGTTCTCGATCACACCCTCACTCAGAGGGACTGGTCAGTCTTTTGTAAAATGACCATTTTGCTTTATCTTGCCAAATCCCACTGAAGCAGAACTCCCCATGTGCAAATACTTGATGCAGTGTTTCAGTCATAATCTAGCCTTACACCAGAGGTAGCATGCTTTCTTCGTCTTTAGCACTAGCAGTTCAGTTGAAAGTATAACTTGTTCGTCAGTACTTTGCTTTTAAACCTTAATTTAACTGTTGTACCGTGCTGCTTTTTATCTTTTTTTTCCTGCCTGCATCAAAAAGGCTGCAGCATCATCTCCTGGCAAATATGTGTACTTTGAGGACATCGTAAACCACGCAGTGTATCTGCTGTTGTCTGTTTAAAGTTTCGAACACTTGCGTGTTTTTGTTTTTTTTTATTATTCAGGGTGGACTTCTTTCTGATGGCTCATCACATTCGTCAGGGCTGTGGACTTCCTACACACTACGTCTCGCTGTACAACACAGCAAACCTCACACCAGACCATCTGCAGAGGTATCTATGACGGGTTTCTTTTACGCGTCACTCTGATTACTGGTACACATGTTAAAACAACTCTTTATAGGATTTGAATAAGAAGTAGCAACAATAACACACAGACAGGACCATATACATAAAGAGTTTCATGTTGTGTATAAAACATTTCTATGATTACATTTTAGAAATGTTTTATTTATTACAAAAAATGGTTCTCAAAAACGTCAATCTAGTTCTCAGTAAGGCATTCAAACCTCACTGGATCCTCCAATCCCAAGAAAACCAAACTTGTCACGTATACAGTGCTTAACAATTGTATTACCTCACCCAGTATAAGGTGTATGCCACAGTTGCCCTAAATTAACAGCATTGGTAATTACCAAAATATTTGTTGTTTCTGAAATGTTTAATACACCAGTATGTAGAGGCTCTGTAACCAAAATATTTTTAATGCTAAATTATAATTTTTGTTATCCACTAATTTTCAAATGTACTGTTTGTTTTTTAAACTGAAAAAATAGTAAAGCACATCCTTACTTCTTGATTAAGAATTATAGTTATTGCATTCCTGAACAGAGACATTAGTTTTAGTGGTTGAATGTTATGCTTGATTAATTTCTGACTTCTCAGAGAAGCCCAGTGCGCCGGAACAAATGTGGGTATAAAAAGGTGAATTTAGTTTAAAATTCCTCATTCCTGTTCAAAATGTTAAAACGTTGAGAGCTCGCTGAAAATGAAAGAGTCCGAATTAAAGACTTCATGATGCTGGATGGTCTCTGAAACAAACGGGGAAAGACATAACATGTTATCACAGTGTGGTCAAGCATGCTTTGGAGTCAACTGGATAGACTGGTACTACAAAATGCTCCAAGGAAGAGACAGGAAACTAAAGGTATCTGAAAATCTTGAGGTGTCTGACATCTGCTTAAGTACTGGAGACAGAAGAAAGACCACCGCTGATCTTCAGGCAGAGGTTAATGCTTCTAGATCAGAGTCTGAGAAAGTGTCCAGAAGGACCATAAGCAGACGATTGACGGAACAAGGCTTAAAGGGAAGAAAAGCTGCCTTGAAGTCACTATTGAGGCCTGCAAACATCCAGAAATGCCTCAGCACAAACTCTGTGCAGAGACAATTTGACCAAGAAGAAGGAATCTTGAGTACTGAAACTGACTTTTCTAGACATGAATTCTGTTGAACAAATTGGGAATTTAGTAGATTCAAAGATAGATCGCACAAAAGCTTCATCTAAAGCAAGTCTGTGGGAACAACTAGAAACCATTTGAAACTCATAAGTAAATAAAAACAATGGCAGCAAGAATGCAAGCTGTTATAAAGGCCAAAGGAGGCCATACAAAATATTACGCTTTTTGGTTATGTGTGAAAAATGACAATTTAGTCGTTTTAGTTCATTTGCCAAATAAATGACAATAACATTTTTAGTTTTAAATACGTTTTTTTGAAAGATTTCTAAAGAGTTTTAATGATGTTGAAAGGTGAAATGTGACATGGTTTGTATATCCAACTCGGTCCATCCACATTATGCCATTTAATTTTTAGATTGTTGATGTGGAATCAACAGGCCCGTCTGACTAGTTTACAGTTAACTGACTATTTAGCTACTTCACCTGGTTGGCTGCCTAGTTGGACACTTGAGTAACTCAGTGACCCAGTCAGGGGTTTTTATGAGATTCTGATTAGATGTTTAACCTACTTTGACATTTACTTGAAACAAAACTAAACTGTTATGCATTTAAACAAACAAACATTAGATACTTCACTGTACATGTTTGTATAGTATCACAATTAAGCAAAACCAAGGAAACCTTACTATAAGTGGGAAAATGGCTTGTTTTCAATACAAAAATCAAGTGTGAATGCATTAAATTATAAAGTCAAATCCTTATGATGGTAGATTTATTACAGGGCTCTTGGTTTAGACTTGGTAGATGTCATTAGTTTGAGCTAGGTGTACCTAGTAAACTGGCAACTGAAACTGAAAATTTAAAAAATATTGCTGTTATTTTATACATTTTTGGTTTGTTTTCAGGCTAATGAAAATTAGAGAGGCTTTAAGTGTCGCTGTATGGTCAGTTCTAAAATGCAGTGTTACTTTGTCCCCACAACAGGCTGACTTTCAAGATGTGCCATTTGTACTGGAACTGGCCTGGCACCATTCGTGTTCCAGCACCATGCAAGTATGCCCATAAACTTGCTTTCCTGGCGGGCCAATACCTGCACTCCGAGCCAGCCATCCAGCTGTCGGACAAGCTCTTCTTCCTTTGAGCTGCACCCGTTCCTACCACAAGCAAACTGCACAGGTCACAGCAACGCCAGCTGTGATGAAAACTGAAAGACGCAAATGACAACTAACGACTCATTAGAATTAATGAGAGATTCAGGATTGACATTGTCACTTAGACTATAATGTTTATCACAGATTATCACCTTTGATTACCAAATGGACCAAGTCCTCAATACTACTGGTGTTCCTGAGAAGAACACCAGAATGCTGAGTCAAACCAGTGTGGCTGCAGGTTTTTTTTTTTACAACCAAGCTTAAGTACACCTGCTACAAAAAAAATAGCTGTATGAAGACAGTACAGGCGATTGGGTAAAGTCAGTTGTGCTCCCAGTTGGTTGGAATAAAAACCTCCAGCTACACTGGTCCTTTGCAGACCACTACAAGTCTTATGTGTTGCATAATAATGCATGTTTTAATTTCAAGTCTAGTGAAAAAAGAACAGTAAAAGTTTGAAATAAGTATTTGCCCAAAGTTGCAAAAGTTTTGAGTTTTCAGTGTTTTTTTTAGCCACAGAACTATTGGTCAGTGTTTTGTTCATGTTACGACCCTTCCACTGCGACCAATTTTTATTTACATTTATGTACTTTAATAGCAGGTTTATACAGGTTTACTAGTTATGTCCCAGGATGTATCTTTATGCAGCTTTCAGCTTTGTATGTCCATAATATTAAAAAGTGCATGGTAAAAAATAAAGCTAAATATCTGGGAGGATTTTCACCAAAACATGAGCCTCTTTTTCTCTTCCTCAGCAACTTTATGCTGAAATGTTAATACCAATCCATAGTGTCACATGAATCAATTGGCCAACAAAAATACGAAATAAATACCACAGTAACATATTTGATCAGCATTGCCTGGTTTTACAGTTTGATCTGAATTTGGTGAGTTACGCTCAAATCCGTCAAATGAGAGAATGAGAGTGACCAGACTCACCTGCCAGAACAAACACAAATGAGCCTGGCAGGTTTGTCTGGTTTCCAGGCTAGCAGCTCCCCAAATACTGGGAAAAACAAACGCTTACCAATATGTCATGCTCTTTTAGTTGAAAGATTAGGCTGTGTGAAGTAGGTTCCAAGGACAAAACCTCTACTGGCATGGGATGGAGAGAGAACCGAAAGAGTGTCTGCCGGCCAGAGCACCTCTTCAGAGTTCTAAAACACACCTCTTGAGTTGGTTTGCAAAGACTTGGTCTGCTGATTACACCCAACAATTCCCTTGCTGTGCTCAAAGTTACTGACCATTTTACCAACCTGGTCAAAGCCTGCCTCTGTCACAACCACTCTGCACAGGCTGTCACTCAACAGCTCTGTGTGTAGGGCCTTCATTGGTGTCAATGCAGACTCAAGTAGCTGTTCAAAAATCACATACTACACTTGGACCACCCCGTTGACAGTGGATATTTGTTGAGAGATTTAAACACCCACACATCAATGCTTGAAGCCCTTCTGTCAAGGCCAAACACAAATGGCCCGAGCTCCTGAGTATTTGTCTCATAATGGCCATAATACACAGACCACAGGTGCTGATGTTTGGGTCTGCCCATCCAGATCAGATGAATTATTACACCTAGCTACTGCAACTTGATGAGGATCATTGAAATATCTACCAGAAAACAGGATAATGGTGGAAAAGGCTGATCATGAAGAGAACAACCCCGACACTGACGTGGAGAAACTGGGTAAGACAAGTTCCTCCCAAATCTGCAGCTGTAAATCAGACAAGCAGAAAGTTGTCCATAGGAATCTCATCTTGCCTGTGAACTAACTGGATGGATGAGGGTGTTGAGGGGTCTGTTACTGCCTGACCGAGGCCATAGGGATAGGATTGTTTGCTGCCAAGAGAGATTAGCTGCTTCAGATGACCTTTCCTGCAGTCGATGACTTCAAGGAAATTGTAGTCAGACCAGACCAAACAGTTGATTGTGGCTAACCTATTGACACTGGATAATACGTTTTTTGCAATAATATTTTAATTTAGTCTGTAAGTAAGCTCATTAAAAGTTCCTGTAAGCAGCATTTATGCAGCAAGTCTTGTTTTCTTTAATGGATTTTTTCTCACCAGTAATGCTAGGGAACCCTGAACAATAAAGATACGTCCAAGGCTACACTACATGTAGTTAGTATGTGGGTGCAATTTCAAAGCCAAACCAAAGGACTTTTGGTGATTTACTGCTTGTATTTAATGCACCTGAGCAATGAAATATTGACCATATGCCTGTTTGGATAATGTTGACATATTGTGATGACACTAAAGGAGTGGCTACTGGTGCTGATACTGTTCACAAAAAGTGAAACCAATTGTAAAAGGAGTATAACAACCAAAGGAGCATTAATTGTCTATTAATGAGAAGACAAAGGTATTATAGCTGGGAGATTTCTCTGCTAAATTAACTACTGTAGAAGCAATTAAGACCAGAAAATGCGAATGAAGCTACAATGACAAAGAGCTAGATCATGATGTAATTTCCCTCCTAAATCCTACTCAATTTGGTCTAACATCGCAATTAAATGTCATCCGATCAACACAAATAAGGCTTGGATGTCACTGTCAGTTTTTGTGCCCACAGGGCAAGTGTTTATATTGACAGTGCCACCAACTGGCTGATCAGTATTCATTTTCTAAATCGTGACAGAGATTGGCTCACAGTACCAGAGCATTTGTCTGCTACATGCCTTATTGATTTCTCAGATCCATTTGGTGGTGTAAATAAATGATAAGTTAGGAACGATTGTTTCTCCACAGGCTGCCTCCACTGAGTGTAAACAGCTGACAGGAAACGCGACCACTTTCACCGGAAAGGAGGAGCAATTTTTATTGTCGCTGAGAGCTGCTGTAATGGCGGTGTCTCGTCGCTCCTCGCAGCAGCAACAACAGCAAAGTACATTACAGTCCCCGCCGAGAAACAGCTCTCTTTCGGGCGCTCCTCCGGCCTCGCCGCCGATGGCTTTGCTGACCTCGGCCGTTGGACCCCCGGAGACTGAGAGGGAATGCAGCGGAGGGATCGAGATGGCTCTGGCCTCCCCAGACCTACCCACCCCGGTCCTAGCGAGCTCTGCAAGCTTCACCACCACAACCTCTGGCGGCGGCAGTAGCAGCGTCTCAAGCCCCGGCTCTGGAGCTGCCAGTCCCACCGACGGTAGCAGCGGTATCGGCGGGGCGTTCAGGGAGCTGTTCGAGGCCTGTCGTAACGGAGATGTATCCAGAGTGAAGAGACTTGTCGATTCTGTGAACGTAAACGCGAAGGACATGGCTGGTCGAAAATCAACTCCCCTTCACTTCGCTGCGGGTAACGACGAGCTAAGCTAACCACACAGCAGCGTTATGTTTTTGCAGCATTAGCTATCGCACATCACGGCTAGCTAGCTAATGTTGTGTTTTGGTCGATGTGTTTAGCTTAAACCGTATAGTTGTTGTTGCCTTTATGCTAACGGTAAAAGTAAAGTTTATCACATCTGAATTAATAAGGCTAGTGATGCTAACAGCTAGCTACTGTTACGCTCTCCAACCCAATTTGAAAATCAAGTAGACGTCAACATTTCTTGAATTAGCTAATCTTTAATAACATGAAGTAAGGCAACACAAAACGACCTTTAATTTAGCGACGCTAACCATTCTAAGAAAACGTTATTTAATATACAGTATTAGAAAGTAGTGCAACCTAACATGAAATACATCCGTCTTTAGCAAAAGACGGATAAAATAATGTACTAACTCTGTTGTCATGTAAGTCATGGTTGGGAGGAATGACAATACTGATGTTGCAGTGTATCAATAAAGATCATATGAAATGACTTATAATTAGACAATTAGATAGGTAGAGATTTTCATAGGAATCCTTAGCTGCAATCTACATGCACTCCTTCAACCCCTATTTTGACAAAAAACTAAAGTGAAATGCACTTTAATCCTCTCTCAGGTTTTGGCAGAAAAGACGTGGTGGAGCACCTTTTGCAGACAGGAGCCAATGTTCACGCCAGGGATGATGGAGGACTCATCCCCCTGCATAATGCCTGCTCTTTCGGCCACGCAGAGGTAGTCAGCCTCCTCTTGTGCCAGGGCGCAGACCCTAACGCCAGAGATAACTGGAATTATACTCCGTTACATGAGGCTGCCATCAAGGGGAAGATAGATGTCTGCATTGGTAAGACCACTGTTGATTGAAAATCTTTTATGCTTTTTGACACTGTTATGCGTCATTAGTTTTAATTCAGCCTACCTTCTTTTTGGTTCTTCAGGTTTGTGTTGTCTACCAACCTTTTTGTTGCAGCCAATTTAGCTATTTATTTTTCTCCTTAACTCACTTCCATACTTTGTCAACCATTTTTAAAGTCTTGTCTTTATCTTTCTCACCCAGTGTTACTGCAACACGGAGCTGATCCAAACATCCGCAACACTGATGGAAAGTCTGCTTTGGATCTAGCCGACCCCTCAGCCAAGGCTGTTCTCACTGGTCAGTACCTCTCAGCTGCCGATCTGTCGCATTGACCTTGCAAAGACACTCAATTTTACAGCAAATGATGTATGAATACCAAAATAAATACAACTTCTAATCATCATTTATTTCAATGATCAGATGCCTGCTTTACCACAAGAGAGGATACACATGATTAAGTCCTTAAATCAAATTACCTACATTTTCTTAATCTTAGCATTTTGCATTAACCTTGTAGGATAATACAAAATATGTATGGTCACCAGGATACCTAGCACCTTGCTCCTCTTATACATTTTTTGGGGGGTATCTTGATGGAGCAGAGGCATGGAACTGCAGCAAGGAGCTGTGCAACAGCCTTTATTGCATCTTTTCTTTATTTACAACTGTAAAAACTGTCTTAGTCTTGGTAGTCCTCTAGGATGAAGCTATTGCCACAAACCACAGAATGCATCCATTTTACCAAACACACATGGGCAGTAATAGCAGCATTCCTCAAAGGCCTTCAAAGTTTAGAAAATGTTAAATTCGAACCATTATAGTTTCAAGGTTAGATATTTGTTAGAAAAGAGAATATTTATTTTCCTGTCCTCACTTGTCATTCATAACTAGATAAGTCCTCTGTGGATCGCATATTCTGAAAAATTTGCAAATATTCAATAATCCATCAAAGTTAACATGAGCTGCCTGTAAAATAAACAAAATGCAATTGCATTTACAGTTTACATATCACATGCTAAACACGCCTATGGCTAATCTAAATGTTTATTTTCATCCAGGTGAATACAAGAAGGATGAACTTTTGGAAGCTGCAAGGTGAGTATCAGTCTGACTGGTCAGTATCTCAGTACTTTTTAAATGGCTCCATAGTTTTCTTTTCGCCAGCCTGCATGATATAAACCTGATGTTCGACTCTTAAATCTGACCGGCTTCATAAGTTGTACTTAGTTTTATGCAGTATTGAAGTGTTATCATCTGTGAAAGCTTGCAAAATTGCTTTTAGATCATGAAATATCCATTAAATGTCCAGGGAATATTGCTTTTGGTGGGAAATACTTAATAATACTGGTCTTTTCAACCATGTTATTACAGGAGTGGAAATGAAGAAAAGCTGATGGCCCTGCTGACTCCGTTAAATGTCAACTGCCACGCCAGCGATGGCCGCAAGGTAAATGAGCCACTAATGCCGCACCATATCACACGAGACAGATATCTGCCATGACACCTTTAATACTACATGTCGTGCTGCCTTGCAAAATCGTTATACTGTATTTTTAAACTTCATGCCAAAAATAGGTTTCTGAGTCAGACAGTGTGTGAGTAAAGGAACTAACAGTCTGATTGTGGCTGGATTAGTTTGTGTTGTGCAGATATAAAGAGGATTTATGTCACTGTTTGTCAGAGGGTGATAATGGGGACCTGCCTTGAACAAACTACTGTGCAGCAGACATATTGTAGCTGTTTTTCTCCCTCTAATTATGCATGTGTGAGTCATCAGGCCATCCTTTTGCTTCTGTTATAACATCAACCTCATTCATCTTCTAGGAGCAGCTTTTAAGTTTTCTGTTCTGTTTTAAGGGCTGCATGGAAAACTGACACTGCAATTTTTTTTTTCTGTATTTTGCAACTTAAAAAATTGCCTTCAGGAAATTTCACTCAGCCTGGGGATCCAGACACATGCTCACCCATAGAAAACTGTACATTTTAAGTTATATGCATACACCCAGTGTACTTTCAGAGCAAATTCAGAGGCTAAATCTATTAAATGCATGAATCTTAAAACAGTTTTTTCTGTAGTTAACAATTTAATCAGAGCATTCACTCACACAAAGCCGAGTAAGCCGTCCATCTTTTCCTTTGATATCAAGCACCAATAGAGTTCTGGCATGCCGTATTTGATTACATTTTTCTTTGCACACACAGCAATGTGACTATTGTGCATTCGCTCATTGCAGTGTCAGTGCTGAAACGATATGTCGTGCAGTCCTAAGGTTTTATGCGTTGTGTTTTGTTTTTTTTTTACAATAATAAACATTGGGATCCAGTTAGTTTGGCTAATTGATTCTGTAGTCACTTTCAGGAATTAAAGAAGACAAGTAATTTATTTTATTTCCTGTTTAGTGTTAACAATATTCTTTCCTCTTTTCCATGTCAGCTGCTGGAGCAAAGCTAGTTGTGAAATTGAAATCTGCAGGTTTGCCGCTGTGTCATGAATTCAGTCTATAATATTGGAACTGCAGTGCTTAAACCATGATACAGTATTTTAGGCATTACTTAAGTGTTTTTTTCCAGTTTTTTCCTCTCTGTGGGGGAGTGGAGTAGAAGGATAATGGCACAAAGAAGCACTTTATAAAACACACTTGGCACTCTTTTTGTAATGTCAGCATTAAGCATGACTAATTTAGGTGTAGGATTGTTTTGGCATTGCATTCCATGTTGTCAGGTACTTTTTGTAATTACACCCACTGCTTTTGTCTGCCATGCATTGCACTTTTCTTCTTTTTTTTTTAGTTATTGCTACCTGTCATATCTAGTAGAATTGAATTTTAATTTTCCTAAATGACTCACAGACACTACTATGCTATAAGGTTCCATGTCGCTAACAGGATGTCAACACAATCTATTTCATTCATTCCTAACCATATTTTCTTCAACAGAATATAAAGTAGGAGTCCTTCCCTGCCTCCTTTGCAGTATATTTAGACTTTGCATGATGTGAGCCAGTATGCCAGTAAAGATTTGGTCTTGGATTTAACCAGCGAGCTCCATTAACCAGTCCTTGCCTTTTCGCAAAGCCACAGAGAAGACCGAGGAGAAGTCCCACTTACCCTCCAGCCATTTACTCTCTCTGGCCTAGTGTCACATTTAATCTCAAGCCATGTTTGATGGATCAACCAGTGATTTATATCAGAGGCTTGTGTTTCATTAACTTAGGAAGGAAGAAAAGAATTTCTGTGAACAGATACTGTCATTTTGTAATTTTTGTTTCGTTTTGTTTTCCGTGTGACTCTGGCAACATTTGTCGATCAGTCAACATCCCAAAAAATGCTGGTAAGTTGACCTTGATAACGGCCACTTGATTGATGCACTGTTGTGATTTTTATTTTATTTTTATTCCTTTTTAATCCATTGTTTGTATTTGACCAATAAGCTGGCTGTCACTTGTAATTGCACATCATGGACCTGGGTGTACGGGTCACTCATGTATCCTTACCCTGACGCTCCTCTGTGTGTATGCGTGTGTGCGTGGCGTCTGATCGAGGGAGCGAGTGAGTTGGGTTGGTGTCATGGTGACGACTCATCTTTTTGGATTTGGAGAGGAGCTCAAAATGTCCACTGCCTGCTTTCTTCAGCGTCTGTCCTCTCCTTGCACACTCACCCACACTTCTCCAACTTTCAATCACTTGCTCTTCAGTCAGTATCTGATTTGGCTTTTGTTTTATTCATTAATTTCTTTTTTGATGGATCACTCATGCATGCCTGAAGGCCTGCCCTCTGCATTTTGTCAAGCGAATCCTGATACGTGTCTGTGAAACTTGTGTCTTCTTCACGTTCCCCGTTGGAACAGTTGGTATGCAGTAATGAATGGACTACATTTTTCACCTGTCATTCTAGTGCTATGCTACCCTTCATGGTAATGACTTCTGATTGCTCGTGTCATCCCACACTGAATGATGCCTTCATAATTCCACTCTCGTCCATCTGATTTAATCACTGTGGCTTGAGGTCTAACAGTTGGCTTTTTGGACTTCTATTAATATCACTGCATGGAAATTGAAACGAATGATATCCCTCTCTTCTGATTGTAAGCTTGACCTGGGCTAGACTTTTGAGTAGAAAACAGATGCCACTGAATTTGGATTTGCAGCTTTGCTTAGACTAACATTTGTTTTCCCTGGCTGAAACAAAGCCATTTGATTTGATCCCCTAATAGCTTGCAGAGATGCTTTCTCAAACACTCAGCCCGCTTCTTGTAGCTGCTTTGCATCCTATTACGGTTGGGGTTCAATAGCTTTTATCAAATTTGTTTCCAGTATTGAATTTGTATTTACAGCACATTCAGCTTTCGGTAAAAGAAAACGGTAAAAGCATTTACAAATACTATTATATATAGGAACTAAAACTGAAAGGTTAAGATTCATGGCTACCTGAATGACCTGTATTCTTAGAAGACAACCATGAATGAGCTATCATCACCCAACCGTAATTTCTACGCAGCCATTTTTAATGTAAAGGGGAAGTTTATATATATTTTGAAATGGCGTTGTATGAGGTAGTTATCCATAATCAGCCTATTGCAGACAGTAGATGTTAGTCTGCATGACACAGGTTGGAGAAGCAGGCAGGAGTACCAACATGTACACTAAGTAATGTACTGGGGGCAACAGCAAAATGTGTTGTAGCCATCTTAGAAATCAGTTTAAATTTACACTATATTAAGAATAACTTGACTTTAGCTAACAATCAGACAGTCCTGTTTAAGTTTACACTGAGGGAACTAAAGCAATTATCTGTACTGTCTTCTAAGCTACCAGAGTCCATTGGCAAAAGTCACACAAAGACAAAAACAAACAAGCTGATCAGAACTGCAGTAGACAAGCAACTCCTGTGTCCTGCAAGGTACGATTACTTGGTTTTGTCAATGGACTCTGGTGACTTGGAGGAGGAAATGGATAACGGCTAAACTTACCACTGTGTAAACTTAAACAAGCCTGTCCGGCAGTCAAAGCAGTGAAAGTATTTGAGATATTTTTTCAGTGGTTCATATATGTGTTGCCACTGCCCACATCCACAGCAGTGCATTATTTAGTTTCTGTGCTGGTACTCCTGCCTTGTTTTCTAAACTGGGGGTGTGCTGACCATCATCTACTGTCGGTAATATCCTGACTTTGAATAGGCAGCTCATACAACTCCACTTCGAAAAACCTAAACTATCCCTTTAATAGTTAACAGTTGCACTAGCAATTCTTTCTTGTCATCTAACCACATAAAACTTAATTTTAAACCCCTAAAATGTAGCACTTACTTTGTTTTGCTGACCTTGTTAAATGGCAGTTGAGGTAGATGAGTAATGAAGGGGAGGTTGCTCGTTGCCACTCACTCCGGTCAGACACAGTATCTATCGACAGCAATTGAGTTTTGAAGCTGGATTTTCCCCACAAACTCCATTGACTTTGCATCATCATATCCGCCATTCATCTGCAACTCACTGAGCATAGCCTGCCGTAGCACAAAGCTTCTGGCCCTAATCAGCCGCTTGCTCCTGTGGCCATCGAAGGCAGCACTCACGGAACCAGCCAGCGCTCCGCATGTGCTAACAAGCCGTCTTCTCTTACAGTCGACGCCACTCCACTTGGCTGCTGGATACAACCGGGTCCGCATCGTCCAGCTCCTCCTGCAGCATGGAGCCGACGTTCACGCCAAGGACAAAGGGTGAGGTGCTTTTTCAGAAAAAAGTAAATCTGTCAATCAGTCATATCTCATGTCTAATCTTGTTTTGTCCCTGCAGTGGCCTGGTTCCACTTCACAACGCCTGCTCCTACGGCCACTTTGAGGTCACAGAGCTTCTGCTTAAGGTAAGAGACATTCATTCACTCAAATAACAGATTTTGTTGTGATAATGTCAGATACAGAGGTGTGTGACGCAAACATTCTATGCTCATCTTGGCTCCGATGTGCTTTTCTCCCCGCAGCACGGAGCCTGTGTGAATGCCATGGACTTGTGGCAGTTCACTCCTCTCCATGAGGCAGCGTCCAAGAACCGAGTTGAAGTCTGTTCCTTGCTGCTGAGTCACGGGGCCGACCCCACCCTGCTAAACTGTCACAGCAAGAGTGCTGTGGATATGGCCCCCACTCCAGAGCTGAAAGAGAGGCTTACCTGTGAGTTCCTGGATGTGATTACGCTCAATGATGACTGGAGAAATATTTCCCTCACACTGGCACAAGATACATTATAGGTTCCATGCATAAGCAGTTCAGAAATGTCATTTGTCATTTCCTCCTCTTTCTCTTGTAGATGAGTTCAAAGGTCACTCGCTGCTGCAGGCGGCCCGGGAGGCAGACATGGCCAAAGTTAAGAAGACACTGGCTCTGGAGATCATCAGCTTCAAACATCCTCAGACCAACGAGACTGCTCTGGTCAGAACCAAGCCTACTTACTACTTCTGTTGGGGCTCCTTTTCTCCTCCCTCATTGGTTACAAATTCTGCTGATGCCAAAAATCTTAAAGAAACTTCACCCTGGAAATTTTTCCAGCAATACTCTGTATGATTTAAAGATGACATACAGCCATTGTTGTGTATGTTTGGACACAGGTTTAGTGATCTGGCATTTAATCAAAACATTTGAATTGGGCTGGCAGGTCGAGATTCCAGTCAGTAATCTAATGTTGATTTTTATTTTAGCACTGTGCTGTGGCTTCCCCGCACCCCAAGAGGAAGCAGGTGACTGAGTTGTTGCTGCGTAAAGGTGCCAACATCAACGAGAAGAACAAAGAGTAAGTCCTGAACATCATGTTTTCACATATGACATTCAGTTAAAACTGCAAGAAACTAATATTAATCAGTAAATATGGAAATTACAATCAGGTTTGCGTAGCTAAGATGACAAGCTGATGTCGACCACCAAACCAAAATAAGTTAAAACTTCAAAATAGCAACAAGAGAGCAAGTTAACTGCATGTATAAGCAAAAAAATCCCCAAAATACTAACTTCCTGTCTGTCGTGTCTTACAGCTTCATGACTCCGCTACATGTTGCTGCTGAGAGAGCTCACAACGATATCCTGGAGGTGCTGCAGAAACATGGAGCAAAGGTCTGTTTGTTTTATTTTTACATTTCCTTTTCTCCTGCCACATGATAAAATGTACTAGATATTGTGATCAGGGAGTATTATAAGTATGTGTTGCTGAAATGTAACTTCCCCTCCCGTGGCTCCAGGTAAACGCTGTGGACACACTCGGTCAGACAGCGCTTCATAGAGCCGCGCTGGCTGGTCACATCCAGACCTGCAAGCTGCTGCTGAGCTACGGGGCCGACCCCTCCATCGTGTCTCTGCAGGGTTTCACCGCCGCTCAGATGGGCAACGAGGCTGTGCAACAGATTCTTAACGGTAATTAACCCACCGGTTTAACATTGTTTGATTTTTTTTTAAAAAGCACTCAAAATTGTATTTCCTTGCACACTATATGGCCAATTTCATATGCCAGGTATACAAATCTCCTATGTGAATCAAGTCAGTAGTACGATGCCAAACTCTTTTGCAAATGCCTTAATTTTTTAAGTGCCCTGGTTTATTTAGCTTTGCATTTCATGTCTTTTTTTCCCAGAAAACGTCCCCACACGTAATTCTGACGTGGACTACAGATTTCTGGAGGCGGCGAAAGCAGGGGATCTGGACACAGTTCAAGTAAGTACATTTTTTGCTACTGTAGTTTTAGTGCCAGCACTGGCTGCAGTTTGTTTTTAGGTGTAGATGATTTTCACTTGCTGATCCTGTAAAGTACATTCACATGGATGCAGTATTGAAATGGAATCATTATTGTTAAGTGGGGTGTTTTTTTGTTTTTTGTAGCACTGAAATTTCACACGCTCAGCAAGCAGCAGTGGTTTACAAATTACTGTTTTAATTGTCCTGTAAGCCCGATATTATACCCCTCAGTTAAATTGCTAACTCTCATATTGTCTCTGTGTGGCAGCAACTTTGCACCCCACAGAATGTAAACTGTCGGGACTTGGAGGGCCGCCACTCCACTCCTCTCCACTTTGCAGCCGGCTACAACCGAGTGGCTGTCGTTGAATACCTGCTACACCACGGAGCTGACGTCCATGCAAAAGACAAGGGGTGAGTTCTGCATTCATAGCCATCTTTAGCTTACAGAAAAAATGGAATGGGTGAATTGGTTACCTTTGGTCAGTTCTGTGACGATGCCCTCCTGTTTATTTTGCACAACACAAATGTAGAATTTCTGATGTGAAACTTTTCCCTTGTTTCCAGCGGTCTGGTTCCTCTCCACAATGCATGCTCCTACGGTCACTATGAGGTGGCTGAGCTGCTGGTCAGACACGGAGCTTCAGTCAATGTGGCTGACCTGTGGAAATTCACCCCGCTTCACGAGGCTGCAGCCAAAGGCAAATATGAGATCTGCAAACTGCTGCTCAAAGTGAGGATCCGTTATTGTCATATTGTCCATAATTGATCTGCTGTGATGATTATTACAAGAGGGGTAAAAGCCACATAGTCTAACATGTACCAAACATTTAGATAGAACAGTATGTAATAGTAAATTAAAAAAAACTCCATCTCTTTGCTCAGCATGGAGCCGACCCATCCAAGAAGAACCGTGACGGCAACATGCCCCTGGACATGGTGAAGGATGGAGACACAGACATTCAGGACCTGCTGAGGGGCGACGCCGCCCTGCTGGACGCTGCCAAGAAGGGCTGCCTGGCTCGAGTCCAGAAACTCTGCTCCCCAGAAAACATCAACTGCAGAGACACACAGGGACGCAACTCCACGCCGCTCCACCTCGCAGGTAATCAATATTAGCTGATTTGATGTTTCTGGTTTATTCTTATTTTTTACTGAATACAGGAACTGACACACATGCCTGATGTGGCATTCACAGGGAGGGTAAAATATTTTTGAAGACGAAAATCGAAAAGCTTTTCAACATTGTCTCTGGTGCTGTGCTTTTGTTTTTCTGGGTAAAAGAGGGCTTTTAAGGCTGCACTTGTGCACAATGTTTAAAAAGGTGTACACGTGTGTGATCTCATTCCTGTTCCTCCTCCTCAGCTGGCTACAACAACCTTGAGGTGGCAGAGTATCTGCTGGAGCACGGAGCGGATGTCAACGCCCAGGACAAAGGAGGCCTTATCCCTCTTCATAATGCTGCTTCTTATGGGGTCAGTCTCAACAAAATCAACACAAACTCTTTATCAAATACAGATTTTATGGGGTTTGCGTAATTCTACAGGAAACTTGAAATCTGTTTTCTCTATTTTACATAAATGTCATCTCTTTTTGTGGTTCGCTGATGTGGCCTCTGTCCCATCTCTTCCTCACAGCATGTGGACATTGCAGCCCTGCTGATCAAATACAATACATGTGTGAATGCGACAGACAAATGGGCTTTCACACCCCTCCATGAGGCGGCCCAGAAGGGTCGCACACAGCTCTGTGCGCTGCTGCTGGCTCATGGAGCAGACCCCACAATGAAGAATCAAGAGGGCCAGACCGCCCTGGACCTGGCCACGGTAACAGCTTCTGTCCAACGGACGCACACTTACACACACTGATTGTGAAATTTTTTTTTCAGGCTTAAATAAGATGTACATTAAAAAAACTTTCTTTATTGAATGCCTCAAACTGATAACCTTACTGCAGAGAGATGGGACAGAGTGTGCAATGAATGATCTTCTATCAGGCTCCTTCCAACGAGGCTTTCTTTGCTATCCTCAGGCTGACGACATCCGGGCCCTGCTGATGGACGCCATGCCACCTGACGCCCTGCCCAGCTGCTTTAAGCCCCAGGCCACAGTTGTCAGCGCTTCAGTCATTTCCCCTGCATCCACACCTTCCTGTCTGTCAGCCGCCAGCAGCATAGACAACCTGGCCGGACCGCTCACCGAGCTGGCCGCCGCTGCAGCCTCCGGGTCCTCCGGAGTGGCAGACGGAGCTACAGGCACTGACCGCAAGGAAGGGGAGAGTAAGTTCACGTCTCTGAAATGGAATGCATGAACCCTTTTTGACAGGAGTGGTCAATTATTTTCCATTCAACTCTAACCCCCTGTTTTCCATAGTGACCATGCTGGACATGAATATAAGTCAGTTCATGAAGAGCCTGGGCCTGGAGCACCTGAGGGACATCTTTGAGAGGGAGCAGGTCAGTTTGATACTGAATACACTCAGGCATTACTTAAGTTTAACCATTATTTCACAGTAGTATTTGATACCCGTCGATCAGTCAGTCCCACAAGACAGTATAACACCTGACATACAAATGCAGTGGGTTTCGATAAATGTAGCAAGATGAATTTGTACACTGCGCTAATTTATGAATTTGTTTAAGTGACTGTAAGTTGGAGAAAAGAGTTAATTTTACTGGTTGGTATTAAACTTCAGCTATATTATTTTCTTTTCCAGATCACTCTGGATGTGCTGGCTGACATGGGTCATGAGGAGCTGAAGGAGATTGGAATTAATGCCTATGGTCACCGACATAAGCTAATCAAGGGTGTTGAGAGGCTGCTGGGCGGCCAGCAAGGTATGGAGGCATCCTTTGTTTATCATTAAGAATCACCCAGGAATCATGTGGCACGCTGTGATGTCTGCAACAGTTTTAGTTACTACCTCAAGTAGTCAGTTAAGTCAAACTCATCAGCCAGTGATGAACTTCATTGTCGTTTTTTTCAGGTGGAAACCCGTACCTGACATTCCATTGTGCCAACCAGGGCACCATCCTGATAGACCTCTCCCCAGACGACAAGGAGTACCAGTCTGTGGAGGAGGAGGTGAGTCCAGTTCTTTCACTATTTTAAACAGGTACTGAATATCTATTCAAATGCTCATTCGTTCTCAGCAATTAGCTTAAAAGTCCTACATAAAGAAATTTTAAATAATAGCATCATAGCAATATCTAGTCATACTAGATTCAGACAGGATGCTTAATGTGGCTTCTTTACGTGCCTGCAACAATGTTTGATTGATAAACAGAACCCACAGCAAATCATGGCAGATAATAAGGTTATAAAATCCTGTTTTTTTTCCCCCTCAGTTGCAGAGCACCATCAGAGAGCACAGAGACGGAGGCAACGCTGGTGGTGTGTTCAGCAAATACAATATCATCAAGGTGTGAAGCAGGAATCTGTCTGTTTTGTTAACAGCTTTTAGGGACTATTTCTTTAGGGTTTTTTTTAACCTGACCTGATTTATTCCTTTGTGTAAAGCAGACTTGACTCCCAGCATTGTGTTTGACTTGTCCTATTTTGCCCCGCAGATTCAGAAGGTGGTAAATAAGAAACTGAGGGAACGTTACACCCACCGACAGAAGGAGATCGCAGATGAGAACCACAACCATCACAATGAGCGGATGTTGTTTCACGGTAACCACACCCTCTGTCACACCATCTGTTTGCTTTGTGTGTCAGCATCAGGCATTGTCGTTTGCCAAGCATGCACTTGTAATTATGTAGCATTGTATGTCATTTACTGTGTATAATATTCTGTCATTGTGGCCTTGTTTTCCTTCAGGTTCCCCATTCATCAACGCCATCATTCACAAAGGCTTCGATGAGCGCCACGCTTACATCGGAGGGATGTTTGGAGCAGGTATCTACTTTGCAGAGAACTCCTCAAAGAGCAATCAGTATGTCTACGGCATCGGAGGAGGCACGGGCTGCCCGACACACAAAGACCGATCCTGTTACCTGTGCCACAGGTAACTCTGACTTTACTTGAGCCTTTGCTATCAAACTAAAACTGCAGTTTTAAACCACAACAATATGTTTTGGTTGTAAAAGTGCTTTGTACCCATGTTTTCTTTATCAAAGTGAAGTCTGATCTGTCTCGTCTCCTCTGCACTCTCAGGCAGATGCTGTTCTGCCGAGTGACTCTCGGGAAGTCCTTCCTACAGTTCAGTGCCATGAAGATGGCTCACGCCCCCCCAGGACACCATTCAGTGATCGGGCGGCCGAGCGTTAACGGTCTGGCCTACGCTGAATACGTCATCTACAGAGGAGAGCAGGTAAACACAGGCACCACCAGTTTCTTTCCCTATACGATTTATCCTAAAACACATCAGGGATGGTTTTTTGTTTTGTTTTCTTTGTTGATGTTTTTTATTACTGGGGTTGTATGAGCAAGGTACTTATCTATAGTAAGTGTGTTACACACAGCACACTTCCCGTTTGAAGAAGCAGGCAGGAGAAATGAAAAGAATATAAGCAACGTCCTTGATCAGTAATTCTTGCCTCATGCCTTATGATGTATTTTAGCAACCTGCTGGTTTATCGTTGCCTCAATAAGTTTATTTTTGTTATTGTGTGACCTTAGTGTTTTGAAGGGATTTAGATTTACCAAAGTCACATAAATGACATAAATAAGCTTACAGTTTAAGGCAGCACTAGACCAGCAGCAACCTGTTTTGTTTTTGTCAAAGGACTCTGGTGGTTTTGAAGGGAGCATAGATGCATGGATGCATATTATTCACTTCAGCATGAACTGTGTTGGAAATATTTTAAATACAGTGTACATTAAACTGCATCCACAGCAGTTGTCTTAAAAAACCTGCTGTAGAAATGTTGGTTAATGTTTTCTATACTTTTCCTCCAGGCCTACCCAGAGTACCTCATCACCTACCAGATCCTTAAACCAGAGAGCGCAGCCCAGTCTGCTGCAGGAGCTGAGCAGAAGTCATAGTTACTTTTCATCACACACACAAGGACTCGATGCTTGTTATTTTCTCCTTTGTACTGCAAATGCCTAAACACCGTTTATTTACCAAACACATTTCCAGTCCAGTAGAACCCATGGTGACCAGTGCTTCATGAGCAGATATGCTGTATAGTACTCTCCTACCCCGTGGTGGTGATGACACACTTTTCTTTGCATCGGCTGCATGTTAATACAGAAGCATGTAAGGCCCAATAGCGTGCGTGGGTTAGTTCTCTTCCCCTCCCCTCCTCACCAATCAGGAGGATGCTTGTCGACTCTTTGAAGTATCAGCATTAACAGTTTGCCACTCTTTGTCGTCTCATGCCTTGTGACCCCTCACCTCCACACAACACACATGTTGTGTCTCACTGTCAGAGCCTGAAACCTGTGGACTACTACTGCCCCACCGCATCTGGGTTCATCCTGTATAGAATGGCCTCTGGTTACTGTGATTTTAATGCTAACTTAGAACACTACCAAACAGGTAACAGTGTATTGTTGCTATGCTGTAATGCTGACTTTCCCAGCTTTCACCCCAAGAACACTACAAACACTGAACCGAAATGTTTTTAGTGGTTTTATTCAGGGCTGGACATGCTCGAGAGAGAAAGGGCTCTCTGTCAAATCACACCAGTTGAGACTATTTTATTTTCATTACAATATTGTTTGAATGAGAGAAGAAGGGTGCTCAGTAACATGCAATGTAAGGCATCGTAGTAACACAATCGTATACTAAAAGCGTGGATGTTGTACATTAAAAGCATTATATATATGACTGTGCTTCACGACAGTAGGGTCATTGAGTGTTGAAATGTGCTTGTGATGCCTTACAAGTTAACACCTGATAGCCAGTGAACTCAACAAAGCACCCTTTCTGTCGCCATGGTCTTACTCACAGACATCCCACGCTTGAGGATTTGCACTTTTACATAGAAGCCTATTTAAGTTATTTTGAATTTAAATTGCAAATTTTCGGGAAAAAATATTTGTACAGGTTGTGTAAATGGTTGTGTATAACTGTTGCTGTTTAACAGTATCTTTTGAGTTCAACTGTAAATGACATCTGAATTTTTCCTTTCATGCCTTCCTGATTCTCCCAACTTTTTTTTTAAATAAATGTCCCATTAACAGCTCCTTGTTGTTGGTTTATTTCAAAATGGTGTTACAACTTTTAATAAATCTTAGGATAATAATTAGCTGCTTCTTTAATAATGGGTCTTGGTCCTGATTTAACCTCTACGACTACCAATTAAAGCATTACTTAAGCATTAGTACTTTATTAGTCTTTACTACAGTGTGGGTTAATATATACCTCATTGTACAAAATGTGTAGGGCAGGTCTACTCTTCCCTTATTGATGAAGTCTATAGTATTCTGGGTAATATGTGTGCCAAACTGGGTCATACATGAATCTTAGAAATCATTCTTCTGTGCACTAGTGTAATGTCATTTATCAGAATCACTTTTATTGGCCAAATATGTGTATGTTTAAGTTTTTTTTAAATTGCTAATGTATACACACAAATAGACATACTAACAGCTAGTGACAGGGAAGCTGGGCTGGAATAAATACTCAATGGATACAAACGAACTGGATGATAATTAATATTGTAGGTATTACATTTAAATGCATAATTTTATTTTATATTCTGTTCTATTTTGAAAAAAGAAAACACTTCCCTAAAAAACTACATCAACGGGTCGCACGCATTATACGTCATCACCATCAGCTGACTGGCTACAACTGCAGCACGCCACAGTGGAAATGCGCTTGTTTTGTTGTGTTTTAGTCTTGTTTAGATGAAAGTTTGTTAAAGGCATGTGTAAGGGTTGAGCCGACCTTTCGTTACTAACTTTACATCGAGTTTGTCGCCACTGAAGCTACGTTGCGATGCTCAGTCGCAGACATGCAGTGGAAAACCTTTTCTGTCTTGCTCGTGACTGCGTTACTCCTAAACATTACTAAAACTTCAGCGTCTTCATATGTCATCACAGTTGATGTGGGGAGAGCAGCAGGAGATCTGAAACACTTCTGGAGAAGCACTGGTTTGTGGTAGGTCAAATCAAATTAGGTTTCATTTGCAGTTATTCCATAAAGGTACAAAGAGATGCAAGCAGCGAGAAAGAAAGTGATATTTTGTTGAATTAAAGAAATCAACCTGAGGGTCTTTCATACCGAATCTACCAGAAGACCTCTGTAATTAAAAAAAGGTAATATGTCCCACCAGGTAAGCAACTGTGACAAACCAAGTCATTTTTAAAATATTAGTTTCTTCAGTGGAGACTGGTGTAGTTTCTTGAAGAGACGACTTAAATGACTCGGTCTGAAAGACTGGACTACACTTTCAATGTAGCAGGTGGTATTTAAAACAAATCAGCATCTATAAATGCATTACTGTTTTACTGGTGTGTCACAAAGTTAAAGAGGTATTAAAAATATTCTTTGTGTTTTTAGCCCCCCACTCCCCCACACCCAGGCTCACCAGTATGACCTGAGCATCGACCAGCAGCTGAACCTGGCCTATGTGGGCTCAGTACCCCACGGAGGGATCAAGCAGGTCAGGTTACACTGGATGTTGGAGCTGGTCACTGCACAGTAAGTGACACAAGTGGACATCTCTCCAGCCATGATATACTCACATGAATGAAAACATGGTATAATAAAAGATTTTTCTAATTAAAAGAAGACATATTAACAGCTCATGGTTTAATGAGTATTCATTTTGATATCTTATTGCTTTTGTTGTTTTGTTGTTGTAGGGACATTGGAGGACAAACCCAGTATAATTTCACTAAACTGGACCAGCTGATAGAACTCTTGTGGATTAATGGACTTCAACCAGGTACTGAAACACAAATATCATCATCTACTCTATGTTTTTATTTGTTTTTTTCTTACTGGAATAAATGTGCATTTTTCAGTAGCTGTGCTTTAATAATTTTGTACATAATTACAATGATGTTAGGACAGTGTCACTGAGGCACTGTTGTCCCAAATGATTTCATGAAGAATCCAAAGCTGAGATCTTTCAATAGCATTTTACAAATTCCGTAAAAATGTACAGGTCAGATGTGATTGATTTTGCTGGTTTTTGTTGCACTTTTGCAGGAAATAATTGCATTTCAGATGTTTACAGTGACATGTCACATCTGGTTTAAAGGTTTTGAACTGATGGGCAGTGTCTCAAACTATTTCACTGACTTTGAGGACAAATCACAAGTGGTCGAGTGGAGAAATCTGGTTTACCTCATTGCCAAGAGATACATCGGTGAGTGGCTAATGTATTTAACATGTGGTTTGCACTTCATTGTCATGTCATCACAGTCAGCAAAACCCTCAGTCTAATAAATAACCAGATTATAATTGAGAAGCAGTTTGTAGTGATTATTGGTTGTTATGAAAAGGTTTATAATAATGTATGTAGGTTTTATAATTAAATAGAATACTTTTTTTTTTTTTTACTGAAATAGAGTTTTCCTTATTAGCATCATTCAGGCAGTGTTACATCTCCACAGAATGAGTCATTAAACTCATGTGCAAATGTCTTATTTTACATAAACAATAACAATAGACAAATCGAATAAATAAAACAGGCTCAGTCAGCACTGTGCTCTGCTCCTACATAATGTGATTTCTGTTATGTCTTGTTTAATCAAAGACAAGTATGGCCTGGGCAGCGTCTCTCAGTGGAACTTTGAAACGTGGAATGAGCCCAACAACCATGACTTTGATAATGTCACCGTGTCAATTCAAGGTAAACCCATTTATCTTACAGGACATACTGATTTAGGACGCATTGAGCTTTAGCATGATGGCTTCGCTTCTGTTTTAATGTAATTTAATTCTTCTTAATTCTTCTACTGTTATCGAACTTGGAAAACCAGCCTCTCCGATGTTGTACCCATGAGCAGTTCTGTGATTCATTCAGTTTAATAAACCCTTTTTTTTTTTGTTTAGGGTTTTTAAACTACTATGACGCCTGTTCAGAGGGTCTGCGAGCTGCCAGCAGCCTCCTGAGGTTTGGAGGTCCAGGAGACTCCTGTCATTCTGCCCCACACTCTCCGTACTGCTGGGCCATGCTGCAGCACTGCTACAACGGCACCAACTACTTCACCGGAGAGACGGGGGTCAGGATCGATTACATCGCCCTGCACAAGAAGGTGGGCATTTCTGGACTTAAAGCATATCTAGAACAATTATCACATTTTGATAAATAGACAAACATTTGTCGCATTCATTGTTGTGAGGAACAATGAATGCGATGAATAGGGCGACACAGTCAAGTTGATTCATTTTTTAAGAATAAACACAAAGATGGTGATGTTACTGAAATACATATTGTAAAACTATTTATTATTGCATCCATTAACTTATTTAATAACAAAAAAATAAATAAAAAAGGCAAAAAGAATATTCTTTGAAGCTGTCCTCCTGTTTCTGTCCATCAGGGAGGAGGCTACTCCTTACCCATCCTGCAGCAGGAGATCCAGACAGTGGGCGAGATCCAGGAGCGTTTTCCCCGCTTCCGCAGCCTCCCTGTTTACAATGATGAGGCTGATCCTCTGGTGGGCTGGTCCAGACCTCAGGAGTGGCGGGCGGATGTGACCTACGCTGCGATGGTGGTGAAGGTGAGGATGGTGACGGGAATGCAGGACAGCAACATGAAAACCACTTAGAGAGTAAAAACATATTGTTATTATAGAGTGGTAAAAAATGATTTTGCCCATTAGTCTACCCAGTTAACCCTTATACAGTATCCTGTATACATACAGTTTGTTTTTCTTCTTCCATCAGGTGATAAACCAGCACCAGGAACTGCTGCTGGCTGACCCAAACAGCCCCATCAACTACACCCTGCTGAGCAACGACAATGCCTTCCTCAGTTACCACCCACACCCCTTCACCCAGCGCACACTGACTGCCCGCTTCCAGGTCAACAACACCCAGCCGCCTCACGTCCAGCTCATCAGGAAGCCTGTCCTCACTGTGATGGGCCTGCTGGCTCTGCTAGGTGACCATCTCTTTACTCAGAGCTCAGGTTTCCATGATGTTGCTGTGTCCTGTTTTAATGGCCCTGTTGTCTCTGCTGTATGTGATTATGTTTGAAGGAGAGACGCAGGTCCTGGCTCAGGTTTTAAGCTCAGCAGGTGCCAACAACGGCACAGTGGGAGTTCTCGCCAGCAGCCACAAGCCTGTGACATCGTACGGCTCAGACAGCTGGCAGGCGGCAGTGCTGCTCTACAACAGTGACGACAACAGCACCTCCTCTGACACTGATGACGTCACGGTGTCTCTGAAAGGACTGGCTGCACAGAAGGGTCAGTTTAACAATATACTGTTGGTCTAGTATGATATTTGATTTCGAGGTGATTATATTTTAAGAATATAAATGACCAGGTCCAACAGGTCTTTATGGCAAGGAAGTTAATTTCAGTCTTATGTGTTTGCTGTCCGTCTGCTGTCCAGGTCTTGTGTATGTAACGTATTACATTGACAACAACGTAACAAACCCGTACCAGCTGTGGCAGAGCATGGGACGCCCCGACTACCCCACAGCAGAACAGTTCAGACGCCTCAGGAGTGTGCAGGTAAAGATACAATTATTACATTTTATTTCATACTATTACTCCTGATTGTTATGTCTATGGTGTATTATAATCCCATGCAGGCTCGGCACCTTTTGGTGCATGATATTTTGTAAATTAAATGAATTACTTGCTTTTTTCTTAATGTAGCACATTGCTTTTTTTTAAAAACAAAATACTTTAAAATAGCAATTATTTAATTATTTTTATTTTAAAATTCTATACAAAAATATACTATAAATGATTGTTAGGCAAATGATCAATCACCAGAAATCAATTTAAATGAACTAGTTACATGACTATGCATAGCAGCTTGTATGCAGTGACTATTGTGCAGGTGATAAATAAAATGAATATACAATAATGAAATAATGATAATGTATCTGGGTGCTGCTTGGTGGATTACAGTGCAGCTTTAATTCATGTGTTAAATTAGATTTGCTAACGGCATCATAAACATTAAGACGGACCTGATTCATTTGCTCTATTTGTTTGTTCTCTGTGTAAATTGCTGGGAGACAGGACCCTCATGTTGATGGACCCTGGGAAGTTCCTGCAGGAGACACTCTGACTCTGAAAGCCAAAC
This sequence comes from Serranus cabrilla, assembly GCA_903364295.1. Taxonomy (NCBI): domain Eukaryota; kingdom Metazoa; phylum Chordata; class Actinopteri; order Perciformes; family Serranidae; genus Serranus; species Serranus cabrilla. Next base: position 852,059 of record CAFUXE010000515.1, read on the forward strand.
TGTCTGTGCCTTCTGTCCTCCTCGTCCATGTTTGTGCCCAGCCCAAAGCTGTCCCAGACCAGGTCAGTGCCAGCGCACAGCAACAGTGTGAAGTCTGAATACATGTGATTGTTCACCCTGTTGCATTTATCTCACAGTCAGCATCATAACTGTCATAAATCACTCACCTGGTGCCATGTGTATGACTGTAATTTGACTTGATCAGGTCAATGGGTTACGCTTCATCAGGATCACAAAAGGTCAAGTCCTGATTGTCTGGTCAGACCACTGTGTTGATTCCAAGTAGGTGCACATGATCATTTTATTTATTTTTGCATTTGTTACTGTGGGAAAATGTGAGTGAAAGTAGGTTCAGATTAATTAATTAAAAAAACATCTTATTCCATCTTATCTGGACCTCCTTGTACTGAGTGCAGCAGTGCAGATTTAACCTCTGTAAGACAATGTTGACATGCAGTGAATGTGTGATATGCATTGACCAAAAACAAGAAAGCATTCACGCATTTTAACCTCTTGTATCTGCAGATGCATTAAGACGTTTGAAGTGGAGTTCTCCACCGACCACAAAGAATACAGCAGAATTAATACTCAAGACACCATTTTTACTTCTTGTGTTTATTCACCTGGTAAGAATTCACAGTTGTTACATGATGGCCTTTTGAACCATATTTTTTTGTTGTGATCTTCAGCCATAGAAGTAAAACCATATCCCATGTTGTGTTCCACAGTGGACCAGGGAGTCAGTGGACTGTACAGAGTCCGAGCTGTGGACTACTGGGGAAGGCCTGGCCCGTACTCGCTGACGGAGAGGTATTCAGAGGAGCACTAGACCAGGGTGTGTAAATACATTCGAGAGATCAATGTGATGTGAATGCAACTATGTATATTATTCAGTTTGGGTCATTTCTGAACTGCCCAATCTCTTTATAAGCATCAGTTGATTATTCATATTCCAGCTGTATTTTACAGTAATACAGGCAACACATGTTTTTGATAGTGTTCATTAGTGGTAGTTTCTGAACTGCATACAATAATAATCTGCAGAGATTACCATCTGAAATGGATTGGTTTCTGAAGCAGTTGTAGATCAGCTGGAGGTGGAGATAGATAAAGTGATTAAACACATCCTGTCCTGGTACCTTTTAAAAAAATGGTTTTATGTTATATTTTCGTAATTGTAAACAAATCCTGTGAAAAGCTGAAAACCACAATGTGTCAGCTGGTCTCTTAGTACTTCTCAGTTTTTCTGCACAGTCTGTTTCACTCTGCCAGGATCAAACTGCTCTCTAACAAAGATGTAAAACGGGTCACAAAATTTCCTGTCACAAGGAATTTCCTAAAACAGCTGGGCACTGTTCTTTTTAGTAAACAGAAGAAATTAGCACAATTTTCACAGTGACTATTTTCAGCAGTAGGTTAAAGAGATCTATGGCACAGAAGAATGTGACATATCAGAGTTTGGATACTTTTTAAAATCAGTTTATTGTTGATTATAGTCTATTTGTTGGGTTTGTTGACAATAGAAAAATGTTGAATATTTAGAGGTATGTCCTTGCCCCTGGGCACAGACAGACACACCTCTCCTACAAAGGAGAAAGACAGTGTGTGTCTGGGTTTTGCCTTCTTTTTTGTTTTTGCTTTGCCTCTCTTTGTAGTTTTTCTACATCTTTTCGTATTCATTTTGTTTCTTTTTTGGTCATATTGTGTTTGTGGTCATTTCTTTATAGTGTGTACATGTCTCTTTGAATGGCATTTTGTAGGTGAAGACCAGGAGGGGCCTGGTTGGCCCATTCACTGATCCTTCCATCATAGTTTAACATAATGTGTCATTGTTGGCAAAGACATCAGTAATTATAGATCACACTGTTCCAGAAACTGTTACAATCAGACCAACAAATGTAATGGATACATTCATAATTTTTCTGTTTTTTTTATACACCAAATATCTCAGATTTCTATACAATTGTGTTTTATATTTGTTCATGCTCTAGTTTAGTAAAAGTTGGATCACCAATCTAAGTTGATTACATGACCATTTTTACAAATACAAGGACACCAGCAAGTTTCTTTACAAAATTTATTGTCACCAATACAGAATAATAACACAATACAGATGTTACCCCTCCGTGTGACAATACTGTGCAGTTGGTTACATTCACTTAACTGGTAATAGTTTTCATAGGATTTGGCTTTAAAATATAATTTCATCTTGGCAGTGTTATTTTAATTTCTCCATGGGGCGCTGAAATGGATTTTTACGATCTCCTATGACACTGGAACATACTGTAGCAAATCAGAAGCATAATAGGATTATTCTCCTATTTATGTCTTTGAGATGAGCTCTGTCTCCATTTTGAGTGGGATGATCAATCCAGTCCGCTGAGTGAGTTTAGCAGGCTCCTGTTCAGAATAGAGAAGAGGAACACGTGTTAGATGAGTATACATGGAACACAGAGGTTAAAACTATGACTCCGAAGTGTTGTAAAGAGACTCATACTGCTTTGTTTACTCTTAAACATATTTTTGGCATCAACTAAATCCTTCAAATGAAAGTCATGGTCCATGGTTGCACTCTTTGTCCATTGAGCCAAAAGTGAAAAGTACATACCTGACTGCAGCACAGGCTGGAACTCTCCGGCCATGCAGATTTCCTCCTGTTTCTGGCGAACGACTCTCTGGATTGCAGGGGCGAGGCCGCGGGGGTTGCGGGAGAAGACCAGGGAGTATCCGTCCTCGCAGCTTCCGTCCTCCTTCAGTGTGCGGCAGGCATAGGTGATGGCATAGTTGTCATAATCGGTGTCAATGACCCAGTAGTTGTCACCTGGAAGAGCAGGGAGCAAGAAGTTAGTCTCAGCTGCGTGAGAGAAAGAAGGAGACAATGTGTGCATATAACTGAGGAGGCTTACCTCCGCTGGACAGGTAGCTGGCCAGTCCCTGGTAGTTCATGAACATCTTGCCAGGGTTGCCAGGGTCAGGCACGGAGTACTGAGCAGCCATGTCAGCGCACACAACCCAGAACCTGCAAGTCAAGTGGAGAAAAAAGTGTCACATTTGCAAGCAGGAATGAAAACATTTTGTTTGCAATCAGACTGCCACACAAAAATACCCACCCAAAGAGAGTGACTCTGCCCCTGGAGGAGGCAACCATGGAACCATCATCCCCAATAGTGTATTCAGCAGAGATGTTGTCCTGCAGGAACAAACCCTCAGGATCCTTCTTCTGCAGGGCGTACCACTTTCCTTCATACTGTTGGAAGAAAAGCATAATCAGCATAATCATTTCATAAGTAGTTTTGTATGTGTACCACCATCAGGGATATGAAGTGACTAAAAACTTGCTTCATTCCTCAAAGCTCTGATTGTACACTACACTTTATTTCACTGTATGCTGATGATGTCCTGGTTTACTTGGAGGATGAATTGATTATTGTATTCCTCTTCAATCCATTCTTTCTACTTCATTCTTGTCCTGAGCCTACATAGTAGTATTACTGTAAATACTATCAGGCTAACTAACACTAAATGGAACTGGAACTTAGTTTTATTTCTGTACTTACCCTTTTGGGATCAAAGTCCTGTTTGACTGTGAAGCTGTCCACCACGCAGGAGGCCAGGCCCTGCTCCACACAGGCCAGGAACATCATCACCAGGGCAAACATTTGGAAGTCCATTCTGAGCAAAAACAAATTGAGCAGATGTAAATTAGCATTTTCTTTCAATATGTTTCATAATAGCAGCAAAATGAAAGAAGTTACTCTTGCAACTCCATGTTTAGTTTGTAAAAAGACACTTTGGTCCCCATAAAGAAATATCTTCTCACCTGAAGCGTAGAAGGAAGTCGCAGGAAGTTTTCAGTGCAGAGCTGTTGCTGTGTCTGAGCTGTGGTGAGAAGACGCCGTGTGAGCCTTTTATATCTGATGCGCAGACAGGCTCACTGATTATTTTCACTTCTTGAACCTAAATGCAGAGTTTAAATCTACAGCTAATCCATTTAACAAAATCCCCTGCTGTAAGCTGATGAACACTCACATTCAGCAGAGTGTAGGCTTTATGTAATTGTTTGCAGGGCTCTATAATCGAATACATAACTGCAGATGCACCGGGGGCAAAGAGGTGGCCTGAGCCTCGAGTCACACGTCCATGGTGAACTGTTTACATGAGCAGACTTAAGTATTTTAGGCAGTTATACCTGCTGAAAAAGTCATGTGATACAGTGCGATACAGGGTGAATGAAAGAATGAGATAAGATGGCTTTATTCTGATTTAGATTTATATGTTCATTGTCAATGAACCATAGTGTCTAACATTTTGTTTTGTTTTTGCTTTTTGTCCATCTTCAGATATAATGCTCACATATCTGTGGGCTGGTGTACATTTCCCAATAACAGTGTATAACATTTATCACTGGCCAGTTTTTCCTGTTCTGTTTTTCTGTTTGTTTGTTTTTCTTACTTGCTTACTTACTTGACAACTAGGGGCCTAAGATAAAAGTGCCTGGCTCTGTTTAATGTGACTGTCTGTGCACTTTACATAAAGATAAAGATTTTACAAAGTTAGCATTTTCATATTTACCATCAAAACAAATTAAACAGTGACATTTTGCAATTACAAAACAGTCTGGACAGTGGTACTGAGTGGTTATGTCAGCAGAGGCTCAGGTGTTCCCATCTGTTCCCACTCGCGCAGTTAAGTAATGTGCCGTCATCTTGTCAGTAAATGCTGCCAGAGCTTCAACCTGTAATCTTCGGAAAAATGTGTCATATAGGAAACAGCTGAGTCGTGTTACAGGAAGTTTACACCACTTATGTACGAGCAAATTTGCACACAGATGCCAAAATGTGATAACATGCCACTTTACAGACCAGAGTGAGAAGTTTTACTCCCTTAAAACTTTGAAATAATTTGTTGCTGCAGGTGCACTAACGACCCTAACTGGCTTCTATCTCATCAGTATGTTTTCCATTCATTATTTAAGCCTGTTATGTTGACTTGCCATTGTTTTCACCCTTTTAGTATTATTTTTAATTCATTTTTATGAGTTTATCCCAGTTTTGTTTTGTTTGTTCGTTTACATTTTTCAGTTTCTTACTTATACTTTATTTATTTATTTATTTGTTACCTCTGCCAAGGAGGTTATGTTTTCCCCGGAGTTTGTTCGTCTGTCTGTCTGTCTGTCTGTCTGTCTGTCTGTCTGTCTCGAGAATTTATGGAAAATTTTCAGGAAATGTCCGCAATGATACCAAGAAAAAGTAATTTTTTAAATTTTGGGGGTGATCCGAGTGCTTTTCTAGTTTTAAATGCCATAATCTGTTTTGGGATGCACTTTAAAAAATGAAAAAGAAAAAAAAGTTGTAAGCAGATCTCTGTGATTACTGGGATATTTTTTGTGACTACAGTAGGTGAGAGCTAAGTAAAGACAAGTAGCATGTCAGTAAGTCAAGCTGTATTTTTAGTTGACCCTGGTATTGTTGTTATTCTAATTATAACCAGTCCTCCTGAGTATATTAGGTAAGGCTTCTGTGCTTTGGCATCCTGGGCTGTTCAACCCGACATGTGACATGTCAACAGTATTAACTCTGCATCGCTAATCTAAAAACAAAAGCTAGCTTTAAATGGTCCTGGACGCATGTAGACGCACACTTGCTTAACTGGAGGTGAGCTTGGGTTCAACAAGTCTGCACATGTGCCATGTCAGGTCACTGACTGCTGGATACTAGCAGGTGACTGTCAGAGAGTGATGTAAGAAACACAAATATATTGATTCAGAGAACAATATTACATTTAGATTATATTCTTTTTTAGATTATATTCGATTCATTATTTGAGGGAATTATTATTGTTTTTGCAGTATTCTCATTTTCATTGATACGTATGTAACATGAAAATTACAGAGCTGCGATCCTACCACTGCTGATTACCAGAACACAGAAAACATATGTCTCATTCAGGAAGAAGGAGAGTTTGTTGGAGGCTAATACTCTGAAGTCTGATCTTTTTGTCTGTAGAATACAATTTGCAGGCCAGGACATTTCTGCAGCAATATAATTCTTAATTCGAAGAATTGCAATTTGGATAAAGCACTAGTCCATATTGCATTTTCAGTAACATTTTGATTCATTGTGTTGCCCGGCTTCATAGGATTCCAGGGTTTAGTTGTTCTTCAGTAAGATGAATGTTGATCTGGACAACAAGACTGTCAGCAGTGGACTTTCTGTGAACAACACATGACTGCAGGGGAACAGCTGGATTTCACAATTATGTTTAATTTTACCCATAATTCTGTAAAGTCAGATTTTTTACAGAACTCCCAACCTATATAACTCTACTCAACAAAAGAAATCATTCATAACATATTCAGAATGTAGGCTGAGACCTTGTCGCAGTGGGCCTGGGTTTAAATCTGGGGCCCTTTGCTCCATGTCTTCCCCTCTGTATCCCCCTTCCATTCTCTCTATCACTATCAGTTAAGCATGGAAAATGGCAGAATAAACAAAGAGACCTGAATGGATTTGTAAATATATAAATAACAATTGTCGATAAATTACTGTCAATTAACTTAAGTTATTTTTCAACCAAACCTACCAAACATTTCCAATTTTTCAGCTTTGAGAATTGTGCTGCATCTGTCATTTTTGTGATAGAAAGTTTTGGGGGGATTTTGTCAAAAGCTATTTGATGACATAACCTTTGCCTTAAGAAACTTAATTGACAACTAGACCATATATTCTCTACAATTATAGAAAAAGAAAGGTATGGATTAATTTCTAAAGTTTCAGCACACCCACAAATGTTTAAAAATATAAAACTGAAAATTGATTTCCACATGTAAAGTCTGCAACTAATGTCAGTCATTCTGTGTGAATCTAAGTATTAACTAGATCCATTTCCATAGGCTTATGATACAGTATGAACTAATCAAGGTGAAGGAATTGATTACACAATGCATTTCCCATAAAATAATTATATTACTTTAATCAGCTTCCTTTGGAAATTATTTTTAAGACACTTTAATAAGATCAACACAAGTCCCATTGTGTTTAATGCCATATAATTAAAGAAGATATTGCAGATGGGAGTCACCATCAAAAAAGTTGGAAAATATAAAGCAACTGACCACGATCGAACAGTAACATATTGACATTATCAACAACAAAATTCTTGATTGCAAATTTTATTTCAATATAACATCTGTCATCCCTGTGCTGTAACAGTGAGTGAAGGAGAACAGATTACAACCATATTCTTGAAAATAAAAAGACAGACTACGGTGATCGTGTACTTCTGTATTTATGACGTTTCATTACAAACAGGAACTATATAACTTATGAATGCAGTGCAGCTGCATCGGCAGTGTTACAATGCAGAGTTCAAGAGCTTGTGTTTTTTATAATGTAACTAACTTCAAAATCACTGTATCTGGCAACACAGATAGGTGTTATATTATACAAGGTAACAGTGAGTACGTCCACAACACGGGAGTGTTTGACTAGTTGGGACCCGGCACCAGGAAAAAGGAGGGAGAGGTTGGGAATTGCACGTAGACATCCTCAGACGGCACTCCAGCTTTACTTCAGAATGGTATCTTCACTGGCTGTAAGGAGAGAGTCATAAGTGGGATTATTACATTGAGGATTTCACAAAGTAACCATGGTTTAAATTGAATGGCTATGCTCCCACTTCACTGTGCAACTCAACACTAACTGTATTACATGCTGCACACTGCAGTTGGTGCTAATGTGTCTACTCTCTGTAATCCATGAAGCATGCAGGTGTAGACATGTGCGATCTGCAGACTGAACATTTGACAGATGGATGCTGTTTAGATTACCCTCTGCTAGCTGTTTAGCGATGCGCTCCTGCTCCTCGCGAACCTTTTTCTCCTCCTCCTCGATCCTCCTCTCCTCAGCGGCAATAGGCTTCAGGTTATCTGAGAATATTAAGGAGTTATTAAAAAAAACAGCTATAATTGTGGGGGGAAAATAACACCCAATATTGAAAAAAATGGTTACATTCTGTGCAAGCAATAACTGTATGCATACATACACCTTATCCATATATGAGCCTAAAGAGTCACCTCCTTAAATGTGCAGTGTCATTTTCTGCTGCTAGGGTTTCTCAATCAAAACAATAATGATATACCTTTAAATGAGGTGCTGCAGCAACTGATGGAGACATGTCCTTAACTTTTAATTCAGTCATTGGAGTTTATAATCTCAATTGTCAAATTCATGGCATTGCATGTTTGTTTGATTTTTTCTAAAAGGATCAGGTTTGTTTAGAGTGCAAACGTTCTCCCCTTTACGGTCCAAATTACTCTTGTATCCAGTATGGAGGGTTTATATCAGTGCACTGTTCCAGTGATGTGAATAAGAATAACAGCTCACCATATCTCCTTTTGCCATAGATGATGCCAGCAATCAAAGCTGAGTATCTTGCTGTCTGTAAAGGAGAAAACAATACAAATTAATGCAAATGCAACAGTCCCTTCAAATCTAGGAACATTCTAGCCCTTCATCGCTTCCATGTAAACATAAATGACAGACAGCATCCAACAGCCTTTGCTATAATAGTTTTACACATACATACTAAGCATTGCTTGAGTTAAATTTATAACACTGCTACAAGAATTTACTGAGACCTTGGTCGTGGTCACAAATACATCTAACGGAGTTGATTTGAACGACTTTTCTGAGGGATCAGGGTTCACCTCGGTAAAAACAATCCAACAGATCCATTAAAATAAAAACTTGAACAGTATGTTCACTTGTTGTTTGCAGTCTGTCACCATCAACAATGAACAGCAGTGGGCGCTAATGAGAAAGACAAATTCATTCTAAAACATCAGTTACAGCTGACTTAAATACTTAAACAGCAAGTAAACGCGGTTTTGCCAATACAAACAAATTGCAGCATTTTTAAATGCCCAATATATAGTTCAAGGACATTTCTATTTATAACAGCTAAGTAACGCTACGCCGTTTCAATGGAGTCACTAAGCAACTGACTTAGCTATTAGCTAGCAACGTCAAGGGTGATGTTCCGCTGATGCACGTCCCACTACAATATAGCATCCAGTAAATGCATTGGTAAAACATAGCCATAATAAAGCAGAATACAATTACTCACTTACAATTTGTTTGACAAACTTCAAGCTGAAGTAACGTTACAACTAACGTTAAACGTAAGCTAGCATGCTTCCTAGCTCAGTTAGCGTGCGTTGTGTAGCTAGCAAGATAAAACAAAACGCCTGCAAAGGTATTTTACAGTAAAACACGAGTTACCCTTTGTCGCAATATTTACTGCAATACAAACCTTAATCAAAGGCGACACTGCAACTGGAGGAGCCATGGTTTTACAGCAGGCCAACAACTAGCTGCAGAGGTCACTTTACCACAAGGAGGACTGTGGGAGAACACACTTCTTCTCTGAGCATATAGAGCAGCTGATATACCCGCTGTGAACTACTGCCACCTTTTGGTGTATCATACAGTCTATGGAATTTAAAGATTTTTCTGCTGTTCGTGAAAAAAAGAAAAGAAAACCATTATCCCACCAATTCGAATGAAATGGAAATAAAGCTCTTCTCAAATCTTATCTATTTTATAACTATGTTGTTTATATAATAACAAATAATAGTTTTCTTAGAGACACTTCTATAATATTTTATGATCCTATTTAGTCTCCCAATTAAAAGAAAGAAGCCACGCTACACTTCACTGTCTCCCTGTAGGCCTATACCATGCTATTTCTCTATATCATAGTCTCTTTATTAAAATCTCTCCAACCTCTGAATTAGACATAACAATGGCTCCATGTGTCCCATTTCACATATAAAACTAGAAAAGCACTTGGAGAGCGCAGACCTCTGCCAAGGCAGCTCAGCTCCCTATTATATTGCTCTGTTCATAATCCACTGGGAAACCTTATGACAACAGACTTTTGTTAACCATCTAACCAAATGGAGAGTAATATGACAGCCCTTCCAAAACTTCCAAAACCAGCATTCATACTGTTATGACTGGGGTCATTAATTGTGCAAAACTGCTGTGTATGTGTGCCCTGCGCTTTTGGCTTAAGGTTTTGTGTATGCAGATTGGGTGTGTGATAGCCGCTGCTGGATTGGTGGAGAGGTTTCAGGCCCTGCTGTGATTGGCTGCAGCCGGAGCCACCTGCTATAAATGCAGCCAAGATGGGGATTGCTGGTGGCAGCAGGCAGCGGGCATTTCCCTTCTCTCCCAACATCACTCTTTTGTATTTAGTTGAACTAAGTGATTTGCTTGAGTAGTAGGGGTGGACTGTCAGTTTAGTTATTCCCTTTTTCTCCTGTTTTATTTAGATAGGGAGGTAAGTTTTGTTGTCATTTGTTTTTACAGTAAGACTTCTTATGTTTCAGATAGAAACGTTTTATTTGTTATTTTGGCCTTTGTCCACCCTGAAGCCTAAGTTACTTGTACTATTTTCAATTGATTTTGTTGTAATAAATATTTTCGTTGACCTTGGAGCCAAACATTGTATGTGACTACTTGGGAGATGGGGAAGACGGGGCTTATTCATGTTGTGTCCTAGGCCCCCTAGACTGGGGCATAACAATACAGTTGTCAGTTTTGGTTGACATAGCTGCAGTCAATTTGGACACTGTAGTTTGTGACACATTTACTCACACATAAATGGATCTGGACAAAATATTGCTAACACAAGGCAGTGTATGAGAACGTATGTGTTGTTAAGCATCTAGCACTCAGTGGTCATTTTGAAGCATTGCACTGTCTACAGACTAAATTTGGCCCACCTTCTTATCAGGAGCATTAAGACTAATACTTAGTCTTAATGCTCCTGATAATAAGTGTTAAAATCACCAGCAGTTGGAGATGACTGAATAACGTATCAGTTTGTTGTTGTTTTTTCGATTGTAGCATTTTCAATAGCAAAGGTTGTCCAGAAGAGGTCAGTAGAGATGTAAGCAGGTGAACAGATCTGTGTAGCCTGACATTTAACATGAACATGAACATGTGGTATGTAGTCAATAAAGAGAAAAGTTTTATGAGCAGTACAGTGTTTATTGAAAACAGAGTATCAGACTGCATCATGTGCATGCATCGCACTTAAATCATACTGCATACTTCATATCGGAACTATTGACCACTGCATACACATGAAAAGCAGCACCAGTATTTGAAGGTTCAATACAATTTGCAAGCCCCTGCAGATCTCCTGTGTGAGCACAAAATATACAACATCGTAGCTGCAATTAGAAAGCGACTCATACGTGTTGTTCAGATCTAAGCTGCCACCTGATTAATTAGCCTCTGAAAAGTACATGTTTCAAAATCAAATAGAGTTGTGTTGTAGTTAAGAAAAGGGTCAATGCCCTGAGAGCTGCTACAGTGTGATGATAAATAAAGCGTTCTTATTTATTCCCTAATGTGCCAAACCGACCTATTCACCCAAGCAGGCATTTACAATGATAAACTTTTTTACTGTGAAAATCTGATTCAGGAGGACAGCTTTAAATCACATTTAGTTTTAAATTAAGTAGCAAAAAAACATCTTTCCACACTGGGTGAAACCATCAAATATAAGAACATTCCTTATTAACTTGTTCCAACTTCACTGAAGCCACATTTGTGCAGATGCACCATTACATAAAATGGAAATGTTGTTCATGTGTTTTGCATCATTTTATACGCATTTCCCCCAAATTCTTCCTGACATATTTGATAAAGTACATTTATATGTTTGACATCTTCTGTTGTACAGGTTAGAAGAATGCTTGAACAAATAGTTTTAATTTGTAGGTTGAGGACCTACAGATCACAAAAAATTAACCCTGTTTTGTGTATTTTTCTGTATGACAATATAGATATGTTTATATTGAGACAAAACTACTTGTGGATATTTCTTGCATTTTTTTGTATTTTTCACTTTTGACTGAGAAATTGAGCATATACAAAATATGGTTATCTGTATGCAAAAAGCAAATATTTTACAAAATCAGGCAGTCATAGCACTTAATTTTTCTCCCCCTTGTTCACTCTATTGTCTTGCCTAAGCTGCGGTCATCTTTTACCTCTAACTGGTTCAGAGTGGGTGTAGATAGCCATGAGCATGTGTGATCCCACAAAAGCTGCCATATGTGTTGCTACTGGATTGAACTGTCATCTTCCATTCCTGTTTGACAGAATTATCGCCATCACATACAATATGTTTTGCACATATTTACACTCAAACATTTTATTGCTTGATAAAAAGTCGTAGAAAAATTCAATGTGTGTGACACTGGCGGCCACCAAAGCAGTGATTGAATCCTGTCATTGTCCTCTTGGCAAATCTCACCTTCCCTCTGTTCTTCAGGGAGGCTGTGTACTGATTGGACTTGAGTTTAGAGTAATAGTCTGAGAACTTGTTGAAGAGGATAGATATGGGCAGACCGTTCAGGATGATCCCAAAAGAAATGCAGATGAAAGCGAAGAGACGACCCAGTATGGTCTCTGGGTAGACGTCCCCGTAGCCCACAGTGGAGATGCTGACCTGTGGGGGGAGTGAGGAGAGCAGTCAGTGGGGATGGAGAAACATGACTCTTACCAGCAGTGTCAGTCAGTGTCCTGTTTAAACAGCCTTTTCGGCTGCTGTCATGTGGCCTTGCTTATCGCGCCAGCGTCAGCCCATTTAATGGTTGAATGTGAATGTTAGAAGTGATGCTTAAAAAGGTGACCTTCTGAAGTTAAGTGACATTACCTTAAATAACATTGTTTATTTTCACATAGGACAAAAACCTGTCTCCAGGTTGAAAGTCCTGGGATTGTTTGACCCATCCACGTCCGCTCCCTATAACCAACTTTTTCTGTTTCATAACCTGTTTCCTTGCTTCTCCCTTTGCTTTCACACTCCATAACGTCACTTCCGCCTTGGCGTCATTCACAATTGGTACAGCTGCTAGAAGGTATATATTAGCAGCCAGCAGTACACATTAATATACCAGACTATTGAATGGGATGACAACAACCTACTAGACCTACTGGAAGGTGGAGTAGTAGTCGCCCATACTTATGGGATGATGCCCGCTCATAAACACCCATTTAATCATGTGATAACATCCAAGCAGGTGGTTTAGTTGACCTGTGCTGATCTATGTTCCATCTTTATAAAAGAAAGCAGGGCATTTCGCCTTTATTAGACAGCAAAGTAGGCAGTAATGAAACCATCAGGTGAATTGGATTAAACTGGGAGCCACAACATGACCAGTAATCTATTCTTAACCCAGTTACACAGGTTAAGGTAAAAAAAAAAAGTAAGTAGTAAAAAAGGTATTGTGCTCGAAGTCTGGAACCCTCTACACTATGATTAACTGCTACCAATTGGGAAAATGGTTCTATGTGATCTGAGAAACAAATGTCGTACCTCTCACTTAGTGGTGTCAATTGAAAAAAATAAACAATTATGTTCAGAAGCAAAACCAAATCCAGTGGTGAACTTTGTACTTATTTTACGTTTTTTCACATAGTTTTGTTTTTTTGTCGAAGTATTAAATAATTTAAAAACCTACAAAACAGGTATAACAACATATAATCAAGCAGGAGGTTCAATGGAACTGGTGGAATGGGCTGCAAAATGAGTTGCTTGTACTATCTTGTCTTTTAGAATCATGTTTTGTACTGTAGTATCTATTTTTGTTTAGTTAGTGTTGTCTGTTAGTATGGTACTGACCAGACAATAAAATACATCTATCTGTACTCAGAATTATGAGGTATTCATTAGGACCCGCACTTCCACAAAAACTGTTCTAATGCTGAAGTGTATTGTTACCAACAAAGCTTCTTCACTCTGTCTTAAATTTCTTTATATTTGCCTGTTAAAATTCTAGACACATCAACATTTTATCCTGTTTTTCAATACTGTGCAGTGTCTTGTCTGTATAGCCTTTGGAAAAAGTGGATGTTTCTCACGCAGTTTTCCTTCTTTCTGCTTATCACTCACATTGTGACTGTGTTGTACAAATCTGTTCAGAAAGTCAACTTACTGTTAGTGAGAAGCACTGTCCACTGCCTCACCCAAGTGACCAAAATTTAAAAAAAACAACAAGCTGATCACCTTTCCAAACTGTTTTGTTCAATCCCGTTCAAAGATGACGCACAATTCTTCTGCATCTGTTCACATGGATACAACAAGACTATGTAGCAGTGAACAGAGGTCATAGTTTCCTTCACTAGAACCACAACTATCATTCAGAGGATTATCATTTCCTGCCCCTGGATTAGAAGTAAGATTCTACCACTCGGTCAGCGGGAGGGGAAGGATCTGTTAAACAGGTTAATTCATAGCTATAGGCTGTGAATCAAAGGTTTGTGTTAACAGTTTAGCTCAAATAAAGACCTTAACTCAAAGCTTAAACCAGGTTATTGCACCCTAAAAAACTGACCAGCCGCCATTAATCAATCAATAAATAAGCTATAAATATATAATGTGTAGTTTGAATGTTCCCATCTGCCACATACCAGAGCGTGACACATCCTCCAGTAGAGCTGACCTCATTGTGTTTTGTAAGCCAGGTACTGCTGGAGTGTAATCTAATAACATTAAACAGTTCACACACCATACAAGGACTTTGTAAGTGTTAAAGTAATTCAAGGACAGGCTACTTTATTTTACTTACATGAAGTTTACTGTGGTTTGTTTCTGAGTTAAGTGATTTATTTATTCAAGTTTTATCATTTTATGACTTTTGCACTTCCTATTTCTCTACTGTAATCTGCATTTTTGCACCTTTACACCAGTGATTCTCAACTGTGGGTCGCAAAACTGTTTACAGTGGGTCGTGGGCCTTTTCATGGGCAAAAAAATCCTGTGGTTTTATTTTGAAGGGGATTTTTTTTGTGCCGTCTATTCACTCTCACAGTTTGTTTTCATCTGCTAACTGAGCATGGAGTGGAGTCTTCTCACTACTTCTCACTAGTTGGACTTTTTTAATGAATGTTTGTGCATGAAAGCTGTTGAGTCCGTTAAAATAAGATATGTTGTGTCATCTAAGATGCACTTTTGTTTTTTAATTAAAATGCAGCTTATTTAGTGTAAAAGGGAATATTTCTATCTCTAGCATCACCGGGCTGCTGGTTTATCATTAAACTTTTGTTGTGTTGGCATACTGTTATTCTGTACTATCCCAGGTTCAATCTGCACCATCTTTTCATTAAATACATTTTCACGGCTTGTCATTACGGGGTAATGGTTGGTCCCAAAGCCAGACCAGTTGAGAAGCACTGCTTTACACTACATATTTGACAAAGATCTACTTACAGCTGCCCACCACCATGCATGAGGAATACTGGTGAAGTTTGTTTGCGGCATGTCATGCTCCACAGTGTAAACCATGGCGGAGAAGCTGAAAATGCCCATGGCGATGAAAAGGAAGAGGCAGCCCACTTGTTGGTAGCACTGACGCAGAGTAAAGCCAAATGCCCGCAGGCCTGTGGAGTGTCGAGCCAGTTTCAAGATGCGAAAGATCCTCATCAGTCTCATGATCCGCAACACTTGGCCCAACTTTCCCACCTGCCCCACCGCCTGCATGTCCGCCTCATGCTTCATGTAGTTTTCCTCATTGTCAAAGAACTCCAGAATGGCCTGCAGATACTGGGGTAGGATGGCAATCAGGTCCACGGTGTTGAGCACACTCCTGCTGAAAGACTTGAGGTCAGGTGTGGACACCAGACGGAGCAGGTACTCCATGGTGAAGAAGGCGATGCACATGGACTCCACATATTCCCAGTATGTCTTACCACTGAGCTGACCTTTGTGAGTTCTGTACTGCATCTCGTCCACTGTGTTGAGAGTCATGGCCACCAGGGAGACCAGAACAAACAGGCTGGAGGCCACCGCCATCAGCTTGGCCTTGATGGACGAAAACGGCTTCTCCATCAAGTTCCAAATAGCTCTGCGCGTCTGGCCCATGAACATGTCGTGAAAGAGCTCCTCATTCTCCTCGATCTCCACCTCCGCCTCCAGCTCCCTCTGGATCTTGAGCTGCTCGTTCAGCTCGTCCTGGCGCTCCTCGAAGGAGATGCGGCAGCAGCGGTGGGTGTTCTTGATCCTCACGCCCCAGTAGTTGATCTCCTCCAGGAAGTTGCGGGGACACAACTCATCCTTGATCCACAGCACACCGGTCCTGTAGAAGTTGAAGATGCTGTGGAAGACATCTGGGTCCCTGTCGAAGAAGTACTCATTGTTGGTAACGGTGTAGTCGTCGCACAGGTCCAGCTTCATGTTGTGGTCCGTGTAGGTGGCCAGTCGTCCTATTCTGGTCTTGGGATACTTGGCGGCAGTCTTGTAGGCTATTTGATATGGCTTCCCTCCTACATTGATGTTGATCATGTAGTTCTTCTTAGAGGGTAAAATCTGCTTGGAGAAGGTATACTGAATATTTTCATCCTCATCATCTTCATACTCGGCATAAATGTCGTAGATGTCCCTGCTCAGCTCCTGCATTGAGTTCCATGTCTTCACGCTGTTTTCCTTGGCTAGTGGATAAGCAATCTCCGAGGGTCTTCGATTGATGTCTGAATCTGCAACTTTGTAGTTGGGGAAGAGACTCTGTCTCCTGTTCAACAAGTTGACCACCTTGCTGGTACTCCCCATGTCGATCACCCCCGAGACTACCCAGCAGACAGAGCGCTCAGATGAGCACTGTCTAATACCCCCTTTACCTAAGCATGGAGGACACGAGCAGGATGCCTCATGGCCCCATTAATGTTGCTGACTGAGAGGATCCGCGTGCTTACAGGACATCTAAATACCATTATCCCCTGCTGAGCTGCCCGGCTGACATGACGTTGGCTGTGTGGCATATCTCAACAGATGCCTATAATGAATTCCCCCTTTTTAAGTTGATCAATATGTTAATATACAAGTTTATAGAACTTGCAAATGATTTGGGTGATTTAAAGACATAATATCCAACAATCAGTATTGTTTCCCTCCACATTTATTTTCAAATGTATAACACGGGGGCCATACATTAATCTTTTTGCAATCCCTACAGATTACTCAAGGAAGTCATATAGGAAGGCTATGATTGGAAAATACCATTATGTCTCTTGATACTTGAGGGAAAACTACACCATTTGTGAGTATTCTTTAAAAAACATCTTTTACAAAATGTTTACTTTAGGTTATATTTCTATTAGAAATCTACCCTAAATTGTTAGAAATGTTGCTTGTTATTGAGCAATGCTTTAAGATTCTTTAAGATACTGGAGGGTAACAAAGGGAGGCTGGTGGATACATAAAAGAGGATAAAGGCTTTAAGCATTAGCCTACTTCCTGATTCAGATGGGGGTGCAGGATTCTTCTGAAGCTGAATGAAGACCACAGACTCAAGACAACAATCTTGTGTTTTTATATTAGACCTATATATAAAGTTATCAATAAGTGTGTGATGTGCCATTAAATACATGACCTGAACTGACTGGTATTGTGATTTAAGCAGATGGAGTTGGAAACATAACTTTGCTAGCAACTGAATCCTCTTATTGGATATCAGATTATTGTCCTGCTGATTAACAGTGCCGCCTCACCACAGAAGACGTTCTGCAAGGCCACATGACATTATAAATTATATTAACCTTTATTCACATTTCTGGTGCCAGTCACTTGTGACTAGTCAAAACAATTAAGGATTAAGGTGTTAAAGCAGTGACATTTAAATAGAGCTACCAGACTTAAGCTAGTCCTGTTAGTGTAGTGTGTCAGGAGAACAAGAGGTGAACTAGATTTGTCATGCAATCCACAGGGTCACACCAGAAAGATGAGGCCACAGTGAAAAAAAGCAAATGTAAATAAAGTGTATGATAAGATTTAATGAATGAAGCTGCATTGATTCTAATTTGCCTAAGGGAGAACTTTTTACTTTTGTGGGAAGAAAAAATACAACCCTCCTCTCAGAAAACTTTGTTAACAATAAAATGAAGCCTAACTCAATCCAGTACACCAAAAGATGTCTTTGTTACTCACCTGAACTGGTGACATGGTGGCTAATGTTAGCAGACTTTAGAAACTGTTGTGTAACTAACAGTACTGCATTAGTTGACAGTCTTTATGAATCTTCTCTTAATCTACATTTTCACATGTTATAGATAGAATTAAAGGAAGAATATGTTACTTTTGCTGAACAGCGACTACTGAGGCAGCTTAGATAAAAACCTTTAAAATATCGAACTGGTAATGTAATTATTAGCAGATGATAAGTCTCCTTACAATGTAATGAAATAATACACATTGTGGGTCAAAAAGGCCCTAAATTTACTTGGTATCATAGAATGTATAAAACAAATGAACGTAGTCACCCACTGTAATGTTACCCATTGCTTTGTGGACTACTATGTTGAAGCCTTGACTTTTTGGCCATTGCTATCTTATTGGCCAGAAGTGACCATATTTAGATGAAAAGTTGCATCTGGGAGCAAAACCTGCCGGATGGATGGATGGATGGATGGACTATAATTTACAAAATGAGACTTGACCTCATGACTGAGACTGAGACCATAAACTTTTGGAATATGTTTTTTACTGTGGTATTAAATTAAATGAGATGTAAAGTAATTTCCTCATTGACTTCTATACAATAATTTTTTCAAGCAACCAAGAGGTAACCTCATGGGCTAAAAAATTAAGCCATGTGGAAATGATTTTCTCATTCAAATTGCCACCTAAAGTGGGCTCCAAATACAACTTAATCCCCATTGAACCCCAATTAAATGCCAAACGATTTTAGTCTCTGGTTAATTTCCCCATTCATGATAAATGTGAAGCGAGTGAATTTTTAACTCACCCATTTAAATGATCTTAAGGTTATGCATAATTAAGGGAATGGCCACTTTGAGTGGCATGCTGTCATGCTGTTCACCCCCATTGTGCGTGGCAGCAGAAAGCCTCGGCTTGATGTTTGTAGACAGACTTAAAGGATACCATTTTGTGAACACAAATAATGTCTTGCCTCTTAGTAGTTTCCATTCACCACACAATGGCAGCTTCCCCTCTTTTACTCCAACTATTATTAGTGTTATTATATAGAAGAAAGAAGTACATTTAGATTTTGATTCAACATTTTTGCCTTATTGATCTAGTAGTTCAGGCAGCTAGGTTGAAAAACGCCTTGATGTATATCTCTATACTAGGATTGATATCATCTGCACTCAAAGTCTCCAGTTTCCTGTCAGTCACTATTGTCCATAAGATTTTCGGATCAAATTCAGCAAAGTCCTTTCAAAGCTGCTTAGTAAAGAAAGAATGCAGGTTATAATCCCTCATGTAGGTTTCTAAAGCCTTGCATACATTCTCTGTTATTTACAGCTGGTAAATCCAAACACAGATTGTTCAAGATAAATGGTGCTGTTTAACCTGACCTTTGCTGATGTGATTACACACATACAGGAAGTGCTCAAAATAAACCACTGGCCTACCCTATCAGCCTTATTTTTTTGGTTTCCTCAACTACTGGTATATGCATTGTCCTTATAAAACTGTCAACATTTTTAAAACAGAAAGTTAGGACAGTTAAGACTATAAACCACTACATCATAAAGTCTGTGCAGAGTTCTGGTGTAATATTTTGACCACATACATGTACAATAAGGTGTAACATAATAAGCATAGTTTTGCATGCATTTCACCTGATCATAATTTTAGAATACTGGCAGTCAACTATTATTATAAAACACAAAACATAATCAGAAAAAGATACAAACGCTAAACTAACGTATTCTCAAATTTTAAGCAAGAGCAGAGTTTATGGGATTACAGTAAATAGACAAGTTAATAACAGACATATGCTTACTTTCTTGGATGCCAGGATTATTGATGACACATTAGGCGTGACTCATTTGCACCCTTGCCGTATTAATTCATCAGTACTGACTGTTCAGGAGTTGCACCTGTGAGCTCAGTCTGACAGCTTGTGACACTATGACACTACTATTCACCTGACAAACATTGACTATTTAAATGTGGTGCTGTGACAGAAACAGCATTCACAGAAGGCAAAATTATTTGCTTTTTAGATGTAGATGTAGATATTTAGATGTTGGTTTAGAAAACTTGCAATCTCAGACACAAGTGAGGTACCACAGGAGTGGCATGGCATCGATCAGCAACTATTGTGCATGCTGGCTCACTCTCACACTGCCATGGCTTTCTGGGGCACTTGAATACAGCAGAGCCATTGCTGATGTTATTAGTAATTTGATTTTCCTTCAAAGTCAAATGTCAAGGTTTCATACCCACCCCTCCTTCCAAATAAAATCATTGTAATTTGTGACAGCTGGAGACTCGACAGCCAAGTGAGTGCAAATACTTTCACATGTTCGTACCAACTGATTTAATTAGAGAATAGATTAGATTATCATAAGCCGTTCACACAGAAGATATTTTGACTTGTCATTGGGGGAAAGCACAGGTGTTACTTATAAAACTAATGATAGTTGTTTTCTGTTTTATATGTCCCAGTGAGTGTCTGTGAGCCAGCATGCACAAAACCAGGAATGTGAAATTCATCAGTTATCATTATTAATGCCTCTGCTTTTACAATTAATTTGCTTGCCACTAGTTTGGCTTACCACTAGTTTTAATCAATTATTGTGTTTTCAATAGCTAAAATAACTTTATAATCCCTATTTTTATTTAAAGTACACCTTAAAAGTAAAATAAGTATAAAATACTGTTACATGTAAGTATATTCTGACTTTAGGTTTGAAATGATTTTAAAATATAAATGCAAAACTAATTTTAAAATTGCATTTAAATGTTTTAAAATTGTTCTGTAACCGCTTAGTCAAACCCGGGTCGTGGGGGGGCTGGAGCCGATCACAGCTGTATTGGTTGAGAGGCAGGGTACACCCTGGACAGGACGCCAGTCAAACGCAGGGCTGACACATAGAGACAGACAACCATTCACACTCACACTCACAGTAGAGAGTCACCAATTAAACCTAAGCTGCATGTTTTTGGACTGTGGGAGGAAGCCTTAGTACCCAGAGAGAACCCACGCCGACACATGAAGAACATGCAAACTCCACACAGAAGGGCCACAGGCCCGGATCGAACGATTGGCCCCCTAAGTTTTCATTTGTTGTGAAGTCTAACCAGAAGGGCTGCTGAAGCTTTCATTGGACAGCTGTTATGTGTGGGTGGGAGTCTTCTGTGTCAGAGCTAATTACTGTTATTAATTGCACCTGTGCTTTTCCTATAATGACATGGAGAAATGACTGCAATGGAAAACAGCCTGGTTTGACATACAGAGCTGCATCTCTTTCATCCTACAATCCCAGGACATTAAGTAAGGATACAGAAATATTATTGAGCTACTATTGTATAGACTATAACATTCACATATGTTTTTGAGATGTACTATCATGTCAAGATAAAAGTTCATTAATGTATGAACTTTCAGTGAAACTTAGAAACATATTTTGACAGTCACAGTAAGAAAAGCACAGATGCATGTGTTTTCCTGTATTATAGACTTTTTTGAATAGCATATATATATATATTTGTTTTTGTTGCTACAGTGAAGCATTGCAAATGTCGAAAGACACACTTCACTCCACTTGACCATTTTCTGTGTAATAAATCAGAAATATGTGTTAGTGGAAAAGTGATTCCAGGTAGGCTATAGTTTTACAAACATGTTTTGTGGCCTTTAATTATTGAAACCATCATTTCATCACAGATAACGTGTAATCACATTTCTTTAATGTCATATCAGGGGGAAACCTTTAAACTTCATTTCCTATAACAGCTTTGATTCAAACTTCTTATTGGTGATTTTTACCAAAAACTACAGAGGAGTCGCGCAGCAGGGCCTGGTAACGCTGAGAGCTGCGTCAAGTTAGTTACACCAGGATAAGACCAAAGATTATGCCATTGTGCGACAATAAAAGCGCCATATTAATATAAAACATAATGATGATCAAGACAAACTGGATTGAAGTTGGAGTGAATGTTTTAGTGCTAATTAAAGTGGCATGTAAAGAAATGTATTCTGACTGGCAACGAGGGCGCAGGTATCTCTTTCACTGTCTGGCTGCAGGACACATAGTTCCAAGATGTTGCTCCCATCCACTGTTTTGTTTGTGTGAACACGTTTTTTCTATCTTTTTGGAAGCACCGCAGAGCCTCTTCTATATTTCTACTTCCATTGCCATCAAAGGAGTAGGTTTGTAACTCGAAACACATGTTGTTTTGTATAATATCCTAAATGGCATTCTTACAGTGAAACTATCATGATGTCTTATTCTGAAAAGCAAAGCCGGAAGTTAGGTTTGCGGCTAGCCTCGTCTGTAATAAAACGCTGTTTTTAAAGGGAAACCAAGGTTGTTGAGGTCTGTGGTGGGCATAGCAGGTTGAAGGTAGGTGTATACTGCTTTTTGTGTACTGACTGTCCCAGTAGCATCGGTGTTCTTGTCCTCTTGCTGTCTTTTGCTTGGCATCTTATCGCTTAGTTTAGCGGAAATGAAGACGCGGGTAAGTCAAGACAACTGGTAAAGTGCAGGCTAACTAGCTAGCTAGGATGAAGCTAACAAAGCTAATGGTACCGTTACCCGGTACACGAGAGCAGGCAGCCGAACTCAGTCAGAGGTGATGATCCGTCTGTTTGGATGCGGTAGTCCACTATCGATAAGTGGATAATGAAGTACATTGTCACTGTTATATCGAGTCTTACAAGTACAGTGGCGAATATTTCCTGTGAAAGGCTGCGGGGGTTGGGGGTGTTATGGCCCCCCGTACATATACACACACCACAGACGGTATATAAAGAGTCTATGACACAAACAAACAGACAGCTTTACCTATGATTAACAAGGTACCCTGCATTTAAACTGCTCCTGGGACGCTAGTTATGAATAATTCAGAAATAAAGTTAAGTTATGTTATATATTATTCTGAGAAAAGTAGTTGACAAATACTATACAACTTAGTCTTCAACTTAAGCTGCAAGCGGTTTTAGTGGGGAACATTTTAGCAATTACCAATATGCTATTTATTTTGACCTTTTCTATGTTAATTGTGAACCAACAAGACTATGCAGAGGCTATCTTAATAAACAAATACCTTTATAGAGGGATATGTAACATTATTATACATTATTCTCACAATATTCTGTTGTAGAAGTGCAGAATGATAGAGTTTAAAAAAAAAAGATAAATAAACTTCAGTACTGTATGGTCAGTGTCAGTGAATTGCTGACCATTTAAATAATCAAAAAATAAAAAGCTAAGACCATTAGAAATCACCCCAAGCATTGATATAACTGCTGATAGCGATATGCCTTTGATTAACCAATATCATCCAGTAATGTCTGTGAACCAATAAAATCATTCAGGCTGTATATATAAATACATGTATTAAAATTCTATTACTTTTGATATTAATAATTGTAAACAAAATGATTTATCAACCACAAATTACAGAGTAGTTTTATTTGAAGCAAATAAAAAAAAAACAGACATTTATAAGATATAACTGCCGGATGGTTTGTAAAAATAATACATCTATCATGTAAGAAATCATATGAAGTCCAATCCTACCGAGGCATCACTGTTAATATTATACTACACTATAGTAACTTTGTAGAAATGCATGCATGCAGGACAATGCACACCAGAGCCCATGTTTTTATATTATAACAAGCTGAAATCTTGAAATATATGGCTTTGGTAGTTGTGGTTTGTTTGCAATGTCAGGTGATTGGCTGTTTTTTATGTGAGCCCTGAAGGCTACATGTTTTTATTGTTGCCTTAATGTCTTCTCCTGGCTGTGATTAGCACGTTTCACTCTCTGGTGAGAACACTGTAAAACAACCTCAACTTGCAGCGAGTATTCTGGCCTTTGCTCAGAGCGCTGTATTTGACAGCACTTAAAAGCCTTTGCAAGCTCTACTGCTGACTGTACATTCAGAAGAGGGAACAACTACACTAAGGCGTATGAGGAAACAGCTACAGTTGAATGTTGTAGGAGCACCATGGGTGTATAAAACAAAGTTGCATGTGAACATTTCCTTATGCAAATCCAGTCCCAGTGTTTGTGGAAATTACCTGAGTAAAGAAGAACACAATTTAAATACAGGAAATATACTGGAAACACATTTTACAGGAACAATATAATGTAGTGTAATGTAATTTAGCATTGACTTGAGTTGATGGTAGTGTATGGGGTAGTAGAAATAAAAAACAAACAAAATAGATTTAGCTTCTAATAATACCTAGATTTAGCTTCTAGTAATACTATAAATGTTAGACTGTTTCATTGTGGTTGAAGGTTTTCTTTTGGAAAGAAACAACCTGTAAAGATCCTGCCAGAAGTGTTTACCTATTTTAAAGGATGGACAAGGACACAAATTATTGACAGCTGTGTTTGGCCAGCAGCACAGTTCAAACAAAATTCATTAACAGAAGCTGTTGAACTGCTGTCAAATTTGATGTTGAGAGCAAATGTCCATACACTCACTGTGACTCAAGGTCTGTTTGTTTAATGATATCCATGCAGATGGAGGAGCGTGTGTGGCAGATGGTGATGGCCATTGGGGCGGTGTCAGTCATTGTTTTCTATGGGGGAGTATGTGGGTATCACTAATAAGCATTTTTTTTTCTGCCAATGCTTAATCTTAGTCTTTAAGCACACCAATTCCCTTCCCAGAAAACCTATACTCCTGGTGACTTCTGACAAAGCAGTCACAACCGGTGCAGTTGGTGGGAATGGCAAAAAAATGTAACATGGTTGAAAACGACTAAGATCCCTGCTTTAGCTGTAAGCCCATATTTTTTTGCCATACTTGAGTCTCCATTACAGCATTATAGTAACATAATAAATCATAATTTCCAGTGGCCTATAGCCATTTTCCTTTGTTTCCCTTCCTTTGTCCTCTGTTTTTACATAGTGTATAGTGCTGCAACCAACAGTTTATAACTTGATTGTTGTCTGAATCAACGGATTAGTCGTGTGGTCTATAAAACATCAGAAAATGGCCATCATAAATTTCCAGAGCCAAAGGGGATGTAAAACTCCTCATATATATATATATTGCATCTGACCTTGGTTTTATTGTGTCTTTATACTCGTTTGAAATGATGGAACATTTTTTTCAAGAATAACAGTTTGAGCTAGCTGATACTGGCATTGATTGATGAAGTGATTGATTACTAACACTGATTCAAAAACATGTTTAAAATATGTACATGTCATCTAAAACTGCCGCAGTAAGTGAAGAGAAATGTAAAAAAAAAAAATTCAAAATGGAACAAAGGTCAAAGCTGCAGCCGGCTTTGAAGAGTTACCATCAACAATCACATGAGGCAGATATGATAAATGTGCATAAAAAACTATTTAATAATTTTCAACACTGCCTTTTTTGTGACTTTAACCTTTCTTTTGGAACAAGGGCTCCATTTCTTTTAGATTAGTTCCAGAGAAGTTCATCTTGTTCACTGTATAGTCCCTCTGAGCAAAGGACACACTTGTGACTGTACACTGTAAAATGATATGTGTTCCCTCCACCACAGAGCTGACCTTGGCTGAGTCCTCATTCTCGCAAGGGTACACTTTGCCCCAACAGTACCTTTCACAGCTTCATGTTTCTGTTTATTTCTTTTCAAGAGGTGCTTCTCTTTCTGTCTCATAGCACTAGTGTTGTTATTGTTGGGGACATTTAGAGAAAAATCACCTGAAAACATGGACATCATCAAATTGTAGACCAGGAAGCAAAAACAACCATTTACAGTAAACACTAGGGTTAGGTACCACATAGCAAAAGAAAGCTAAGTGACCAGATAAAGCTAGCATTAACTAGCTAGCTTGGTTAACAAGGTACACTGAAAACACACTGTCAAAAAGAGTCAACACCCGAAACCAAGTCCTCAGCTACTTGGAAGTACACATTGCTGGGGATACACTTGCTATGCCAATTGAAAGGTTGTAATGACAGCGCCAAACACGAGATAGTCACGCTCTAAATCATATCCTGCTTTATTGTCTGGTTTTCTTAGTGACCAGAATTTGCAACTTGAACTTTATGCTTTACTGAAGAAGACTTAAAGTTGACTTTATAGTCTCAATCACTAGACTATAAACTCATCATGAACTTGTTAGCTGAGGTAATAAGTGAAGTGAGAAATAGGGTGATTTTCTCATAGCCTTCTATACAATTTGACTTATTTTACTTGTAGCACATTGACTACAGTTTTTAGACCCGGAGGTCACATTCAGTTGTTGTATATCTATGGATAGAGAGAGAACATTATCCAAGAAGATGCACCAGTTCAACAATTTGCATCCTTTGATCAGACACATTTTCAATTTGTATTACGGCCCTATGAGGAGAGCTCCACAGACTGTTTCTGCAGTGGACTTCTATGAGTACAATATACAGACCACATGTTACTTCTGTCACACAGTACATGCATGTCAGCGTGTCAGCTGGCTGTCAACTGTAGTTTGTGCTGTGTTAGGCAGTCAGTCTTTGTTGCTTCCTTTTCTCCAAAGTCAGCTTTGTACATCAAGGCAAGATAGACACAAAGGCAATAACGTGGTAACACTTGAGCAACATGCAACTGGTATTAAGTACAATGTAGGCTATTAATGGCTTACACTGAAGGAAAATGGAAACCCACAATTGAAAGTCTTCACTACAAAGCGACTCCTGGAGTGTAATCACAGATGTTTGATTGGTTTTACTGTG
>CAFUXE010000516.1:1777-15896 GCA_903364295.1 Serranus cabrilla
TTTATACAATGTATATGCAAATGTGTGCTGCAGGAACGCTACCTGATGCCAGCGTAGTGTGAGGACGGGCAGCGCGAGATGACAATGGGTGCAGGTGCTGATCCGGTTTGGGTCGCCTCCATCACCCAAGGGACCACGGCTGGCTCCTTCTGACTGGGAGGTGGCCGTAAAGGTGCTGCTTATTGGCGAAGGTGCCCACTGCTTGTAATAATCCTTCTCATCCTCTTCGTCCTCTGGCTCAGACTTTTCATTGTACAACTCAGTTGCTGTAACACACTCCAGCTGGTTTGGGGGATATAGAGAGAAGAATCACTTTAAAGGTATGTTGTACAGGATAATCTGAAAAAAATTATCACTTTTGACCCACTAAAAGTGTGTGACAGTGTCTGTATTTTCTCCTTCTGACTTTTCTGTGTTGGGTGTCACAACAGTTCCCAGGCAGTCATGTTTTGTGTTTTTCCTGTCACTTTCTGTTTTATTTTGTCACCCTTCCTCCTGTGTCATGTCTGGTGTCTTTACTTCCTGTCCCCTCCTTTTCCCGCCCTAATGTGTTTCACCTGTGTCTCATTATCTCCTCCTCCCAGTGTATATATATACCGTGTGCTCCCTCCTGTCTGTGACAGTTTATCTTCCTTTGTGATTTACTTACCAGCGTTTTCCTGACTGCCTGCCTGATACTATCCAACCTGAGCCGTTTCCTGAGCCTGCCTTTTCCCTGCCGGTACCTCTGCCTATTGGACTGCCTCGTCGTGTTTCCACCCAGCCTGCACGGTACTGTCTCCATCTCATCCTCTCATGTGCCTCAGCCTGATCTGCTACATTGTGTATGACCCTGCCTGCCTCGCTAATCGCTCTCTGCTTGTCTCTAGTTATTAGGGTCCGAGGACCTATTGAAATTGAAGGAATTATTATTCCTAACCCAAAATCACTAATTTGGAGGCTTTGTCATATTCAAAAACTCACCAAACTTTGCACATACATCAATCTCTGATGAAATTTACGTATTTTAATATTCTCAAATATGGCCGTGGCAAAATGGCTCAGTAGCGCCCCCTAGAACGTGAAAATGGAGCGGCACCCTATGGGGAGCATTCACGGAAACGAACGAAATTTGGTACACATATGTATCATGGGGAGACACAGCAAAAAGCCTCTTGGAGCCATACCCAAAACCCAACAGGAAGTCGGCCATCTTGACTCGAACATGGCGTTTTTGGCCATTTATCGCCATCTCGACACCTCGTACTTTGACGAACTCCTCCTAAAGATTACATCGGATTGGCCTCAAACTTGGTCAGTACATTCATAAGGCCTTTGGGATCCAAAGTTATTAGAGGCTTTAATGGTCGTTGCAATATGTGGGCGTGGCATAGCGGCAAATTACCGGCAAAATATCGGCAAAATATGGCATGACGCCATAAAAACTGATATGGTTATATCTCTGCCATACTTTGTGGGATATTGTCCAAACTTCTCATGCTCCACTCTCAGACTCCACTCCTGAACAGGGTTGGGTAGCAATATTTCATAAATCCCCGCCCCTACTTTAACGCACTGCTCCTACAGATTTAATCCGATCGACTTCAGACTTAGTCAGTACCATCATAAGGCCTTTGGGATCAACAGCTATTAAAAGCTTTACGGACCATCACACTATGTGGGCGTGACATGGCGGCCAAATATGGCGTGATTTGTACTACAAACGAGACCTTATAACTTGACCATACATTGTCCAATCTGCCTCAAACTTGTCATGCTTGATGAGGGTCCAGACCTGAACACATGTACCCAACAATATTTCATAAAGACCCCTTATGCTTTAGCTACGCCCCCTTCTGTAACTCATGAACCGTTTGTTGTAGAGACTTGTATGAAGTGTCATGGAACTCAACAGAGAGTCCCTGTTTAATTACTGATTGATTACCCCGTCCCTTTTCATTAGCCATGCCCCTTTCTATAACGAGTGAACCGCAAGTCGTACAGTCATGTATGAGGTGTCATCGTGCTCAGCAGGGAGTCCCTGTTTAATGACTGATTGTTGTCATTAGCCACGCCCCCTTTCTGTAACTAATGAACCGTTTGCTGAGTACGATGACACCTCATACAAGACTGTTCAACAGAGTCCCTGTTTAATGACTTAATTATTGCCCCGCCCCTCTTTATTAGCCACGCCCCTTTTCTATAACTAGTGAACCGTCAGTCATAGAGTCTTATATGAGGTGTCAGCGTACTTAGCAGAGAGTCCCTGTTTATTGACTGATTGATTACCCCGCCCCCTTACTCTTTCCACGCCCCCTTTCATAACTCATGACCTCTTTGTTGGAGGTTACTTGGGAAGGCTGCCGTGGATCGCGAGGCCTGGTATGGCAGGCTCCCCCGACGGCTCCACTCTGCTCGGGCCCGTTCATCGCTGCTTGCAGCTTTAATTTAATCTGTAATTGACTCTTTGACACGCTCGTGTGGATAACGACTGCTCTGCCTGCTGTTAATAGCTCAAGTCTTGTGTTAATGCTTTTATTTTTTAATTCGGATCACTGCTTAACGACATTGTTTAGATCCAGAATGTCTTGTTAAAGAGGTACACCACTTCTATACGCTTGAGAAGTGTATTTTATTTCATGCGTACTGTAGATTTAATTGCTGTGCAGGCTTGTTCCCCTGAAGTGCCTATGATACCATGGATGGATATGATACAGTGATCTTACAGAAGTAAATACCATCAGATCAGGCGCAGCTTAAGTGCCCCCCAAAACAATTTAGAAGACAAGCAGAGAGCAATCTTAGCATCTTAGTGCAGATGATTTGCAGTACCGTAGTAACTCCATCTCAATCCCATCTGAATAAATCTATAACAGACCATTCATGAAAATGGGAAGCCCTCTATTAAAGCCATTTGACAAAGTGGATGCTTGCCTGAATTCATTAATGCCAGGGGCTGTTCCCTAAGAATACTGATGAACTCTGACTGAAGGTTTGGACTTTGCCAGTAGCCACAGAAAACCACTGTGATATTTTATGTTAGAATCTATCCCCAACAGCCACTGAAAGTGTGTTTATTCCTAATAAATGTGCCTTGCCACGTTATTTGAATAATGTGCTTGTTTTGTTCATGGATAAACTGCAGTGAAACAGCTTGTACTGTCGCGGGACTACATCACCAGTGTTGGACATGTGGAGCTTTTAAAATATAACTAGTATTATTTTTTAAACATGACACTGTTGGTATTGACCACCCGTTTTGTGGGGTGGCTCTAGTGGAGTTAATTGTCTCCAACCATCTTTCACACCTCTGCAATAGCTGTCAGAAGTGTGTGTGGCCTTCATAGTCTGTTTCCTCCCTGGGTGCTCGTGCGACTCCCTCACCGGAGCTGTGAATTAATCTGCTGCTAGTGAATCATCATGTTGCCCGCTCCCTGGCATTGGCTCACTCTAATATCTAGTTCAACATAGGTTGGCTGACGGCAAGAGATATGCTAATTCAATACCCGGTTTTTACACATCATAAATAAAAGCCTGGATTTGTAACTCCACTGCTGTTGTGTGAGATAGTTTCTCTGATTTTGCAAACATCCACCTCAAATCCGGCTCCGGCATTTCTGCATTGAATGAGAAGGACAGCATGTGACACCCTGCATACACACAACCACAGATGACTAACCAAGCCAAACCTTAACGTTATCTGTCTAGACCAAACCATATTTTTACTGTCTTTTTATGATGGATGTCAGATTTCTGCTCATCTACTTAATAAATGAAAGCATAAGAAAGAGAGTTGCGGAGGATGATTATTTTGGGGCGCCTTTATAGCTCTCCCCCTTCACGCTGCCTGCGTGGTGTGATTTGTAGAGAGATTGAAATGAGGCTGGCTGGTCGAGCAGAGACTCGCTCTTGATTTACACACACTGTTAAATCACACAGACAGCTGGCTGCCGCCGCTGCCCACCGCCCCGCCTTAGACACAGATCTATCTCCGCACAGGAGCCCCTCCAGATTCAGAACCTTATGGCAGCTATAACACAGCGCCTAGTCCCAACTCCAGCAGGCTGTTGACAATGTTGGATGCTGTGCAACAACTGCCAGTAAATGATTTCTGGCTGAGGATAGCTCAAGAGGATATTGGCCCAAACCTCAGGAAGAGAGGGAGAATTGGTGACAGAGAAAACAGAGAGGTTCAGAAGGACCTGCTGGTCAGGTGGCCGTTGTTTGTGGTGGCATGGATAAATATCCATGACTGGAAGTACAAAGGCTCTCTGCAGACTCCCTGAGGAATACGGATGCCCTTCTTTCAGTGGGGGAGAAACAATTACTTGTTTGAATGAACCTGTTCTTTGTGTGTGCTTATGCATGTGTGTGTTTTGATGGAGGATGCAGCCTGGTCCCTGTAGGAAACTTCAAACCGCCAGATTTTCACATAAAATCACGAAGACAGTCCTTTAAATTCCATTATGTTGCAAACTCACGGAGGTTGTTTACTTATCTGGCAGTGTTTCCACATTGTGTGGGCGCTGTTGAATCTACTCAGATAATTTCAACATAGGCAGACACATATTTATTCAGGTTTCTCTATAAGTTCTTCATACTACTGCCAGAATGCAGATGAAGACACCAACGAGACACTTCAGTCACACTTTAAAGAATCAGGACACTGCATGAGACAATACTGAGTATTTAACAAGCACATCAATGTCAGTGATAATGACTTTTACACACAAAACAGTCAGGGTGACTCAACTCATTAAATTGTAATTTGGCATAGTGCACACGACCCATTAATTCCATTTTTAAACCGCCAAAAAACACAA
This sequence comes from Serranus cabrilla, assembly GCA_903364295.1. Lineage (NCBI taxonomy): Eukaryota > Metazoa > Chordata > Actinopteri > Perciformes > Serranidae > Serranus > Serranus cabrilla. The sequence continues at coordinate 6,580 of CAFUXE010000516.1, forward strand.
GATTAGTTTTTCAATTATGTTATATTGTATTCAAATTGGGAATCCTGTTTTCTTTTAGCCAAAACACTTATTTTACCAGTTTTTTTTTTCTATTCCAAGAAGAAAGACTGTGTCTGGCCTGAGGTTTGAGATTGAATTTATCAGACTAATCTTTCCCGTTAAATGTTTTAAAAGCGTAGTCTAAGCAGAGGAACTTTCTTGGCTCTTGGACATAAAATGGACCATTACAGCCACAATCATCATCAAGTCTTGACTACAAAATTGTGAAGTTGCATTTGAAACATTTGCACAGTATTTAATCTGTAATTTTATAACTATAATTATTAAGTCATTGAGCTCTCATTCTTAACAGTTTTTAATGTTTGAATATTAAATGGAAAAGTATCAATGATTATTACAATATTAATTCTTCTAGTTTTACATTCTGCTTCTGTAACCTCTGCGTTTTAAATTTACATATATCTAAAGCCCTGTCCACATAGGAATAGTATTACCTGAGGAACTCTTGTAATTAGTAATAATTGCCGAGGTCATCTGTGGTTTTATTCAGTGTGAATCTGCCATGTCCATAATTTGTCATGTAAAAATTCCACTGCTGGGCGCCCGGTGGCTCACTGGTAGAGTGAACACAGCTCAGCCTGAGCCCTTTTTCACCTTGTCTGGTTCCAGTCCAGCCCAGGGCCCTTAGCTGCATATCCTGCTATCACGGATACAAGTCATGTTGTTTTCCTGTTAATGAGTGACAGAAGATTCCGTAATGCAAGATTACAGGAATGTAGTAGTATCCTAGATATTTGGGAATTGGAGATGAGAGCAGTCGAGCAGGTGTCAGATCTGTGCAGAAACACAACGGGTCTAATGTCAGTACATTTATGTAGAATACAGAATAAGTCCTGATTTCATAATTAAAACATGTTCATGAAGTGCACCTCACGGAGAAATAGGTCATCTATAGGGTAGCAATTTAGACAGAAAAAGAGCTCAACCTCCCATTTATATTCCCTACAGTAATAAACACTTGTTTTCATGCAAGCATTGCTTACTGAGTCTGTCATCACTGTAACAACAAAGCCTCCCTTCTACATTACACAGCTGTGAGAAAAAGCCTTATTTACCAGATACCATATTGAGATCAGTCAGAGCTCGCTTTACACACATAATCAGTAGCTGAGCATGTTGCACCAAGCAGGAAATAAGTTCCCTCGCTAGATCCAACGTTCACATCCAAACATAGCGTTGCATCTCCTCTGCCAACATCATCATTCAGTAGTTTATCCAGAGTATTCTGGCCTTTGACGTGGACTGAAAAATTAACCTTGACGTGAGTCTCGATCTGGACAATGATCTGTCACATCAAGGCTCATTCCTCGTATCAGAAACGTTGCAGCCAACCCTTTTTTAATACAGGCTTAGTGTCATGGTGGCTTATTACCTTATGTGCTGCATGGTTGGCATGAAGTACCTGCTGGCAGCTGAACTGAGGCTGCTGCTGGGGACTTTTCTGTGCTTAATCTTATTAGTGCAAAAGGCCTCTTTTCTTGAGGCTACTATATGTTTCCCAAGTAATTCTGTGTCACCCTTGAGTGACAGTGTAATGCTTAATAGATTTTGCTTACAGTGTCAGGTAGTTGCATGAGTACAACAGATGACACACGCAAGATCTTTAAGTGTACATTTTAATTAGTTATTGTAGAGGAAGGTTTTTTTTTAAATACATGACTTAATTCCAAACTTGAAGAAATAGTGCAACATTTTCAGAGTGCTCTCTTGCTTTTTTGGCTGAGGGTGAGATGAGAAGTTGACACCACTCTCTGTTTTTCATGCTAAACATGAAGCTACAGCCAGCAGCCGGCTCACCTGGCATAAGAAACAGGGAAGCAGCTAGCCACGCTCTGCCCAATGAGTGCATTAATTAACACATTATACCTCTTTTTGTTTAATCCATGCAGTATAAAAATTCCTAGATAGCGATGTAGTTATTACGTCAGTTATTATGGCAGCTTATTAAGTCCCATATTAACATTTGTGGATAGACGGAAACCTTAAATATATAGGGTTTTGTCCCATTGTTCTTGTTATTTTAAATTAACTTGTACATAGAAATGTCTCACTTACATTATGGTTTACATCATCTCCATACTGTAACTGCACCAGTAGTTACCTACAGAAATTGTTATTTTAGCCGTAATCCTAATCTTTTTCCCAAATTCAACCTGAAATTGTCCCATAATGAAGGAAAAATCCAAATAGATTTAGTTTTTGCCCTCTTAAAAAATTTATTATTTTAAGGGTATTCTCTGGAACAAGTCTTCTTATACCCAGTGAAGATTGAATGTTTGTGTGTGTGTGAGAGAACCTGTGTGCCTTGTTTCTCACATTGCTATTTCCTACCTTTGTCTTCAATACAGTTTTGGGATTATGGGGAACTCCAAAAATCCATTATCTCAGTGGCCTGACTCTTCTGTCTTGGCTTCCTGTACTTAAGACAGTTTGACCTGCATGACATGAAACAATTTGAAATAAGCCAAATCTATAATGTTCTTTTCTATAATATTCTATAGTATCTGGCTAAAAGATATTCCCAGACAAGCTTACACGGAAATTTGTGCGAACCCGACCTGATTCAAGCCCCGGGGAGTTTTGAGAAATAACACCCCTGCCCGGCCCGGCCCAGCAGCGGTGGGTGGGGTTGTCCCTGTTCATGCTCAAGAAGAGAATCAAAGCTCTATTGTAGCCTTTTCTTTTAAAGGACAGATATGAGAGGTATATTTATCTTTTCATATTTCCAAAGAGAATAAGTGTATTCCTCAGAAATGTTAAGCTATTCCTTCAAACACATGTATGTATGGCAACCCACACGTTGAGGATGAATTTGTTAGTGCTACTTCCCACCTCATAAATCCATGATTAACCAATAAACATCCCTCTGCTAGAATGAGACACTTAAACGGAAGGAAGGTCATTAACGGAAACTCAGAAATCATCTGCATAAAATCTTCTCATTTATTTTCCTCTTTCCTCTGTCTCTTCCTCTTTACATATCAGCTCTGAGGTTCTGGTTTCTGACCTTATCTCTGTCACATTACATTGTCCATCCCCCACTCTTCATCCACCCTGCTTCATCTAGATTTCAGACTTTCCTGTCACTAATTAGGTTACATGAGCGCTGGTTCATGGAGGAGTTTCGAATGGAACGATTAAATCCTACAAGGTCGCGTAGGTGTCGAAGTAGAAGTGAAGTGTTTGTGGAGTACACTCGACGTTATACTGTATGTTAAGGCTTCATCTGCACCACCTGCTGTGAGCTGGAGAATATATTGCTCATCAAAGCATGAGGTGCATGAATGCCTCCTTTTATCTACACCATTTTATCAGCTTGGCAACTTGGCAGCTTAATATATGCCTCCAACTCATTGTCCAACACTGTTTCAGAATTTACGGTTTAACAGGCTTATAAATAATCCCCCTTGTGTCCACAGATAGAAAGAAAGGTTAGGGAATGTCACTACATGGCCATCGATAGAGAGGCGGGTTCGGCGGTGGCGGGCAAATGGCTCCTGCCCCCTCGCTATCTCAGCTAAACAATTTCCCAAGAGACATCTCTCCGATAGGGGTCATTGCTGTGTGGTGAGCCTTTGACTCATCCTCCTTCTGTTCCCACCATCCGAGAGGCCACAGCAAAGCTCAGCCCACCGCCTCCGTCCATAGAAGTTCTTTGGTATGCCTTCTGTGAACGCCACAACCCCCGACCCCCCCCAACATCCCTCACTGAGATGTAAGCTGCTCCGTCTTTGCCTATCTCTCCCAAAGCCATCCCAGCTCTCTCCAGAGAACATTTTATCTATACCACCCTGGCAGTCTGGCAGTTTATATTATAGCCATTTACAACCAGCTGACACACCTTTGACTTTTCACTCCACATTAATAAAGTTGCTCTAATGATCAGCAGCTTCGTAAAGCATCTCTTTAATGAGGGTCAAAAACTGTTTGCATCATCAAAAGGCCTTGTCCTCTCGCTCTGTTGGAAGTTTACAGATGTTTCCAATACTGTAAACAACTCTGCTGTCAAGTACAAGCCTTGTGCTATATCTTAATTATAAGTCAGCTTCAAGGGCTGCTGCAGTGATATTGAGATCTCTGCTGCTGTAATTAATCTTCTTCCTGTTGTGAAGTATTTTCATTATGTTGTGTATCTCTCTTAAGTTTAACTATAAGAACAACAGCACTCACACACACGTGCATTTCTCGACTGGATCTTTGGACCAAACGACGGATTATTCCACATGCACAATAGTAGAACATGAAATTTAGTCACTGGTCACTTGAGTCCCTATCTGGTATTTTGTCACAGACCAGATATAATATAAAAAAGAAGGTGTGATGCTGCAATAATGATGGAGCATTATTAATTTGGCAGTTTTTCACATGACAAGATTCATCAGAAGCCAAGGTTAGTCAGTTCATTCGTCAAACAGCTCTCATCTCACAGTCAGTGATGCAGTGTCCCCAGGCTTTGCAACTGCACAAGCTAATTTTTCAGGATGAAAAATATCGTAGTTACAACAGGACTGATGTAAGAAGCTGTTTTATTAAGTTTGCAGTTCATTCAAGTTTGACTGAAATCAAATCGGTTAATGTTAGTTCTCAAAAATAAGGCGATGAAAAGTATCGTTGATAGTTTATATATATATATATATATATATATATATATAATTGAAGAAGAAAGAAAACATGTAGGAATTCTTTAGGGGGAGAAAGCAGGTCAACAGTAGATGCCACATAGAGAGAGCTGAGAACTGGGATACAACTCACAACAGTGTGTCAACCTTTCCCACTCATAGATCTGTAATAAAATTGTGCTAATTAATCATCTGAAAATTAATTAAAATTGAAGGTCAGTTCAGTATTAAATTACATCTCACAAATTGGGTTGATACCATTTATTACACAGATTTGGTCCTAAATTAGATAATTTTTGAGCTCTCTCGAGATAAAAATGGTTAAAATACACCTTTGACAAAAAACCTTTGACATTTGATTGTACATGAAGATACTACATGATCAGCTCCATCCACTATTGGACAGTCTAATGTGGTTTCCTGATAGTCCCACATTGCACTGCGTTGACTGAAGAGTCTGGTTATTATGAATAGACAGATAGATTCATAGGCTGAAGAGACGCAATGCATTTTGGGGCAGTATAGTAATTCCAGTTAGCCAGGCATTTCTTGCATACAATGTCTAATTATTATGTAGTTGGGGCCTACTACATAATCAGTTTACATCATACTTGGTATGAATAGTATATACGTTGGTGTGATCTTCAACATCCAAAGCCAGTTATATCCATCCACTGCTGGACAATAGTGCTGAGTGATGTGGTTTTCCTGATTCTAAATGAGCAGCAGCTGCAGGACTGTAGAGCATCTGGACCAGTCTGTTTGTTTTGAGTCTGTGTTTTTTATGCTCTGGATGAGGTCCTCTGTCTTTTGTGCTTTAAACATTTCACACCAAACTCCTGAAACTCCGTGAGACAAACACAGACAATGAACACATTTGGTGCACAAACAGCAAACCAATCCTCACTGCTGTAGTCTTGTTATACTTGAGCCATTACATGCTATTAAAATTAATTTGAGAACAAAATATTTAAATAGTGTACACACAGGGCTTTTAACAATATTCAACAAACACCGCATTTTCATTTGCTGTATTATGTCTTAAATCCCCTCTACAAATCACCGGCTCCTGGGTGGAAGAGAAATCGCTATGTAATGTGGATTAATTGGTGGTGAAGACTGGCCCAGTGAGAGATGGAAACCAGTTTTCAACAATTATCGGTTGAACAGAAGCACCAGGCTCAAATAGTCTGAATTACTGCTCCTCTATTGATTCCTTCATTTTCTATAATTCTATGATTTCATGTGGCTTAGTACCAACCCTCTGTGCAAGTAATCCTGCAGAATAAGGAATGGTCTTTTCATAGTTCATATAGTGCTGTGAAAATTAAGGGCATTGAGGTGGAGGTGCAGTCCAATATTCACTGACCTTTCAGTTGTGTGTTGGTCTTCGGCAGCTTATGAGAGAATTATGTGGGTCTTTAAACGGTGGACTTTCTTTCTCCAGCCGCCAGTTTGCTTCAGCTGTTTCATTAGAGCCATGGGACCAACCAAAAAGTCAACATGTGGGCCCACAAATGAAAAGAACAAACTGACATTGTCTAAAAGCTGCATGGAGCTGTACCGTGGGCGACGGTATTCACTCAGATGTCATAGGATGAAAAGCACAGGTGGTTCTCAGCTTTCTCTATGTATCTTTGTGTCCACACAGAAAATGTAGCACACAGGAGAAAACAGGAGAAGTTAGCCTTCAAAGCTTCCTGCCAGAAATGCTTTTTCTCTCTGTATGACTGCTGTGGNNNTTTATATAACTCACTTTAAAAATATTCTAAGGCTTTAAGTTCTGCAAGATTGAGGTTTTGACCACTTTGAGTGACTGTGGGTCTGACCTCACCCATTCAGCCCGCCTCAGCTCACCCCCACTCCACCCCCTTGTCCCTTTTCTGGATAAACTGGGAGTTGGGCAATCAAGATGGCTTTATTTTGGCTCTTCAGAAACCTTTTGGTGATATCAAGGAGTCTTCACCCATATTTCATACATTCAATGATTTTAAGTGAAACCCTGATCTTTTCCTAAACCTAACCAAGTAGTTTTATTGCCTGAAATTCAACTGCAAAGACCTGAGGTTCTGGTTTCTGTTTGTAGTCCAAGTAGTATTGACCCTCACGTCTGAGCGGACTTGCCTGACTGCAGGTAAACAGTCTGCATGAAGAGCAAGAAAGGTGTCTCAAGTTACTAATTAGACTGTAAAAAGTGGCTGGCACATTGGTCCAGAAATATTAGCCTTTGCCCCCAGAGGCTGAATTGTCATTAGACTGTTAGCTGATGGGTTCTGAAAAAGACAGCAGATAAAAACAGACTCCATGTATCCTACCAGAGACTGATGATTTTGCAAGCTGTAATTACAGATTGTATTAGCTTTTTCTTGATAAATAAATAATATTGGCAAATATTAGCTCAGTGAGCTGGTTGCAAACACACATCCCAGACTTAAAGTCAACATTTTGGAGGAATGTTGTCTGATAAAACATTTTAGATATTGATTAGGATTTTATAACACCAGACATTTTGACTTAGTCATAGTAAGTGTTGAAGCACATTTGTTTTGTAGAACAAAAGAGAGGAGAGTAAAATCCTTTTAACAATTTAATATGACAGCAATGAAAGAGTGAGCATGTACATGGACCTTTATCTGTTCAGAAATCAAAGTCTGCAAGCAGTTAGCTGCAACCATCTCATAGAAAAAGGATACCTAACTAACTGTTGGGGCAGTACTGTGGATTTAATCCTTAGCCTCTTGGTGCTACAGTTTACCTGTCACCACCCTGTGGAAGGAAGAAAACTAACACCACACTTGTCCTTATTTGGCTTTCTCTATCTCATCTCTGAGGTCATCTTCACGTGGGTTCATGACCTTGATGTAGCTCTCAATGTACTTCTTGTGCTACATCTGCCCTCAGACATGTAAATATGTGTGTCTTGAAACCAAGTGTGTGCTGGTACGTGTTGGTATGTGTGGCATATTTAATCTGTGTTTCAGGACTTGCACGGTATATACTTTAGCAGCATATATTACTAGTGTCATAATACAGATAATTGCTTTTTTTTTACCAACCCTAACATACTAAACAGTGGTTCTGTCCCTTTACACATGCACAAAACCAGAGCACTGTAAGCCCAAAAGCAGTTAAATTCAGCATCATTCTTTGTCTCAATTTGTTTTTGTTTTTTTTTTCTTACATATTTTAGTTTTCCTTTTGTGAGATGTCTAAATGTCTTTTTGATTATCCAGAACATGAGGTTAAGCAACGTGTGTCATGCTTTCCTATTTATTTATCTTCTGGCCATTTACTGTACCATTATAGTATAGCTTTGAAAGAGGTCAGTGATAATTGTGTAGTATAAAATGGTTTACATCAGTAAAGCTGAATGCACAGCATGCTGCTGTTGATACACAGAGATGGACCAAGCACCAACATCTGTCAGCAAAATATTTGCTGATGCTTTTAAATGACAGCATGTTTATTAAATGGAAATTCATTCAGTGTGTTAACACGTGTAATTAGGTTTTCCCTCAGTCTCAAAGGAATCATTCAGATGTTTCACATATGGTGTCCCTGGTTTCTGGATGTAGATTTTTTAGGAAGCCTGTCAAATGCAATAAACAACATTTTAGAGCAAAAATAAATTACTATGGGAATAAAAAAAATTATATAAATAAGTGCTCAGCCTTCTGTGTATCATGGATTTATTCTTCATGATAAACATCAGTTTATTCAAGATCCATAAGTGATTAACTAACATTTTTAACTAAATACTAACTATTGCACAACACAGCATGATTCATTTTACCCATGATGCTCTAGTGCTCACTGTGAGGGATATCCCCCCTCCTCTGCGAGGCTCAATTTAATCTTTCAGGACCCAGCTGAGAACACCCCCAACCAACTATGAATGCTTCGTCATAATTGTCAGGCAGTAGCCGCTGTCAAGCCAGAGGCAAGCTGTGGAAAAATGATAATGCCAGATTTGCCTCATTACAATGAAAAATAGCTCAGTCACTATAACACTGGCCCTCACCGATACAAAAACATTACAAATGTAGTCAAGTAAGAGCAACCATGACATAATAAAATAGTGAAACTACTTGACAGCATATATCACATGCTAACAACTCAAGTACTAGCAGAATTAACCTTAAATTCCCCCTCCAGACATGTTTTAAAGTTTGTAAAATCACTCTTCCATGATTAATGCTTTATTTTACATGGTTTTCCCATATTCAAAACAAAGAAGAAAATTTGAGAAGAGGCTGGAAATGCTGAGAAATTCTGGTTCTGGTATTACGTTCACCCACCAACGCTGCTGGCGTGCAGGTTGACCAGAGGAAATGCAGTACGAGCGTTTGAGCTCTGCAGCTCATGTTGTGCAGACTGCAATGTCGCTATCTGGTCTATTTTCTCTTAAATCAGCAAGTAGCAGACGAATAGAATGCTAAGTGTAGTTAACATCTATGTGTTGTTAGTTTGTTAGCTTGTTATGTTAGCAGCATTAGTGGTTGTGAAACAATACAATAATATCTGCTGCATTTTAATTTTGACGTACAGCAATTTGACGTACCTAACCTAGCTTGCTCATGGCACATTAGAATCTCAGATTCTAGTGAATTGCACAGACGTGTCCTACTTTATAAGGGA
>CAFUXE010000516.1:15946-48064 GCA_903364295.1 Serranus cabrilla
GACAAGCTTTGCAAAGATATGAGTCAGCATAGTCAAGGTCAGATATCTGAGGGGACATAAATAAAAGAAAATCTTGTTTTTGAGTGGAGGGCGAGTTTAATTTAATCTGTTTGCCTGAATCTGGCCTTTTCAGAGAAATCTAGGACAAGTTGGGTTCAAATCAATTTGCCATGGGCTGCTCTGTGGGCTTATAGCACAGGGAGACCACAGCAACAACACTGGACAGAGGTAAGAAATCATTGCTGTTTCTCGTAAAATTTGCCTGCACAAGCCATCTGTTTCATTAATGCCTGTGGTGGAGCTTTTGATGGCAGTTTCCACAGCCTTGGGCAAGATGCTGTTTCAAGGTAGCTCATCAAAATGAGTGACAGGTGTTGTGGGCCAGACTGGACAAACTGCAGGGTTAGAAACTGCCCACTGGGTGAATTTAATTCTGTAGCTTAATCAAAAAATCAAGATAAAAATGAAATGAAAAGACCTCTTCCAGTTTGTCTTTTTATGCTGCACATTATGTTCCCTTTTTAATTCAAGTGAATAATAAAAAAACAAAGCAGTCACATACAGTGTTGTCTTTAACAACAGGTGTGACTCAGTGCTCTTTTGGATCTATAGGGACTTGACTCATGCTGTTACATGTAAATTGCTGCCTGAGAAAAAGCCCAGTAAGCAACAGCGAGACTCATAAACCATCTAAATCTTTTATAGGTCAACAACGGCTGACAGAAAACTTGCAGAATTGCTCAGATTGAAATGCTAAATCTCAAGAAACTGCCGACAAGTTTAAATATTAAAACACCTCTCCATAATTCACATTTACATTCAACACTACACAGCAGCTCTGAGCGAGCGCCTCTCATCTCCGACACCTGGGTTCCCTGTTGGGTCGACTGAAAGTTGCTGGCAGTCCAGCAGAGTGACCTGATTATTAGAAAGATCATACTGTAGCTGCGAGTCACAGGCTTGATCCTGCGTCGAGTTCACACTTCACAGCTGTTGTTAATCCTCGCTGAACTGTGCATGAGCAAGATAGTGAAACCTTCCCTGTTGCAGGGGCGCCTGTACTCTGCACTCAGATCTCTCATAAAATGCATACATGCGTGTCTAAGGGGTATATGTGAGAACAGTTTTATAATTACACTGGCTGCAATTTGATGATTGAGTGCACTAAAAAAAAGATAAGTTGCACAAGTGTTTTGACTGAGGAATAGATAATTGCGAGTGCTCAGCAAAATAGTTCAAGGATGTCAAATGTTGCCCACAGCTAATGTGCAAGAAGTTGGAAAATCTGTACGTATAGCATGTTTAGAAGGAATTTGATGAGTCTTAAACTCTGCAGAATAACTTTCTGACCTTTCTGTGCTTTGCTCATGTGCACAGCATTGAAATTTTAGATTAAAGCATCCATTATCATGTGAACTGGCCGCTCCGCTGTTTGAAAGATGCACGGTGCTTTAAGTCGCAGCATTATATTAAATACACTGCAGCATCACACACTTCCCTGGGCTCAGTCTAAAAAAAGCCCTGTTGTTATTTGTTTTTTGGAAAGTGGTCTTTTTAAATCTAATATCAGTTACCCTCCAGACAAGATAATCAATACTTGATGAGCATTAATTTTCTGTACTGGTTTGTTCTCCCTTGCGCTCTAACATGCCTCCCATGAAAAATACATTTGTTTCCCGGGCCCTGTTGCCATCCAAGACTGCCGAAGGTCGAGCTGTGAATTTACTGCAGCCGTTTGTCTTGCTTGCTTGGCACAGGCCGCTTTGTCAGTGTTAATGTGGTAAGTGTGGAGGTGCATCCAACAGCCTTCCTAGTTTATTAACATTGGAGAGTGCAAAGCAAGAAAAAAAACATGGTCATCTGGATGAATGCAACATTCATTTGGGGTCTGGCAACGCGGGACGGTTGAGGTGAGGTGGGGCGGGGGGGGTGTGTGCGTAGATTGGGTTGGGTGACTGCCCAAAGGCACACTTGTGGCTTCCAGAGGAGTGGATCATCATTCTGTCCTCAGAACCATTTTACATGATGAAAGCATACTCTGATGAACGCTAATTCTATGCTAATATATAATAAGGGCTTTGTTGACACTTAAAGCAGATGTAGATCAGGCAAATTATTTTTTATGTTATTTTGCCAACATCAGATGTATTAACAGTAGAATAATAGCACACTGTCTGATATTCTGCTTATGTAAACAAACTACATGCTGTCAGTGGTTGAATGTAAGTAAGTGCATCTACAAAAGCAATGTAGTTAAGTACAGTTTTCAGATGCTTGTACTTATTAGGTGGTGTGACTAATTGAATTACCCCTCGGGGATAAATAAAATAACTTTGATTTGATTTTGATTGAGAAACAGCTTTTTCCCCACAGCTGTTTCCATGCTGAACTCTGCCCCCCGACGCCCCAACCCCCCACCCCGTTTTACTCACCTCACTGCATACTGTACATACTGTTAATTATATCATAATTATTGTAATCTAGTCTGTACATCGTCATTATAGTTTTACCTGTATATCATAGCCATAGTCTGTTTATAGTTGTATATAGTGAACCATAATTATTTATATCACTGCTGATGCACTTCTGGTTAGATGCTATCTGCATTTGGTTGCTTTGTACTTGTGACATGTGCAATGACAGTAAAGTTGAATCTAATCTAATCTAATTCGAAAGTTTTTCATTTTATGTACTTCTACTACACTACATCACAAAGGGAAATATTTTTTTCATTTTGCTAGATTAGATTTATCTGGCAATGGTTACTTTTCAGAATATATTTATATCCAAATACAGATGCAATAAAAAGTATGTGAACCCTTTGAAATTACCCAGTTTTCTGCTTTCATTTATCATAAGATGTGATCTGATCTGCATCGAAGTACCAAGTATAGACAAACATAACGTGCTTAACCTAAAACCACACAAACAATTCTAATATTACATATCTTTATTGAACACATCCAATAAACATTCATACTGCTAGTAGGAAAAAGTAAGCGAACCCTTGGATTTAATAACTGGTCAAACCTTCTTTGGCAGTAACGATCTCAACCAAGCTCTTCGTGTAGCTGCTGATCAGACCTGCACAACATTCAGGAGGAATTTTGGACCATTGTTCCTTACACAACTGCTTCAGCTCAGCCTTATTCTTCTGATATTTAGTGTGAATGTCTCTCTAGAGGTCATTCTTATTATTGGAATTAGGTCTTGGCTCTGACTGGCCCGTCCTGAAGGCAGATGTTTTTTTTTTTAAGCTATTCTGTAGTAGATTTACTTTGATGTTTAGGGTCACTGTCCTGCTGCATCAACCAACTTCTCCTGAGCTTCAGCTGGTGGACATTCACCGTGACATTGGATACCTTGATAAACTTGGGAATTCATTTTCTCTTGGATGATGGCAAACAATCCAGGCTCCATATCATGATGCTCCCTCCACCATACTTCACTGCTGGGATGATGTTGGTATGCAGAGCCCTGTTAATGCTGTACATCGTGTTCTTCTTGTGATCTTTAATGTGAATTTGTACGACAAACTGAAGGATGAAGAGTTTTTTAAGCATAAGTAGGTAAAAACAACCTTCTCTACATATACAGCAGTAAAATTCAAAATGCACATTAATGCGGGAGTAATATTAATCCAAAGACATGAAATAGTAAGACACCAAGAGAGAACATTTTCCCCACACAATAAGTACTTTTACTTTTGATACTTGCGGTACATTTTGCTGATAATACATATTTTGTTTAATGCAGCTACAAGGAGTTTTCAACTGGTTATAAAACAGTCTCAGTTTAATGCTGAAGGCTCTACATAACCTACATGAGCTGTTTCTATATGGTGAGTCTTAATGCCTGAGCTCAGGTCTCGTTCCCTGTGAAATTAGACAGACAGACGAATTGCAGCATGCAGCAAAGACAAAAAGGAAATAACTGAGTGGAGAACAAAACTGTACTTAAAGGGCCAGTGAGAATGCAAAAGCAAAAGTTAACCTTGGTTGCAGATTACAGATTTAGAATTAGATTTGTAACTGATCCTGGTTGGTCCTCTTCTTCTTAGAAAGTTATGTCTTTTTTTATGAAATACATTACATTACAGTGGACACACAACTGTCCAAAATCAACACAAATTAAAGTTAGTAAGCTTTTGAATGCAGGACCTTTACTAGTGGAGTATTTAATTCCTTAAGTAAAGGATCTGAATACTTCTGCATACAGTACAGTTAGTAAAGCTTTTTGCATTGAGTCAGAATAAGTTCATTATCTCTTCTTCAGCCATCTGGTTTTTGTGTTGGACTGTAGTGCATCATCAAGTTGCACTCATGGCAACCCACTCAGCATCCAGGAAATGCATAACTGCATAACTTAATACAAACACACAGTTTTTTTTAATGTCTGTTTAACAATATACTTATGTAAAGTACCCGTGTTAGAAAGACCACAGTTAAACTACACATGAGAGTTGGAGCACCGCAGCGAGGGAGACGTGGGTTTAAACTCTAGCATTAGTTTGCATAATCTGCTCTCTGTGTTACCCTAGATTCTCCTTTTCCTATTACTGTAAAATCAGCCCAACATGTTGGCATTGTATGTTTCTGAAAACATAAAGTAATCAGCAGCAGGTTTCTTTGTCCGGTGACTTAGCAACATGATGTTCACAGCCACATATATTCCCCTTTGGATGAGTTGTTGGGGAGGTGGATGGGACGAACAAAGCAGGAGACCAGTGTTTGTGTCCTGTGTTTTTACGCCTAATCCTCTTATTTATACCTCACCTGAAACAAGTGGTGCAGAAGTTGTCACAGGTTTAAAGCATGTTTTCATGTTTGCAGCATGTTTTTAACAATGCTAGTCAGGTGTCACAATGAGAACGGGTTGCAGTGGTAAAAAATGTAAATATTTAACATTATCTGTGGCTTGCAGGAATGTACAATGCTAACATTTATTCTGGCAACTTGCCATGTCTAAATACATGCAGGTCACAAGAAACTCACAGTGAATACAAGTACATGCGTTTGTTTGGGCGCTTGGCAGTGAACTGCTTACCTATCTTTGGCATTTCTAGGCCTCCATACCTTACGTGCTGGAACATATGTGCTTTTTTCCCACAAATTGTGCTTGTTGAATGCTCATTGTTGAGAACGTTTTCTTCTTTATATTTTCTGCTTTTAGAAGATAAATACAGGGTACAAGACTGAAGAAAGATGTAGGCTAAGGTTGATGTGAATGCCATCTTTTGTAGAGCAGGAACATTATTGTGCCCAAATGACGTAAAAGTCTTATCGATGAAAAAAAAAGAACAGTGTTTTTATCGGATTTCTGTCATTGTCCTCCACACACTCCACTGCAGCATCTTACAGAAGAAACATTTCCTCATTGTTCATCTGAACTGAATTCATCACTCAGCACATTCAGTATAACTCTAAAGGATGAATGTTCCCTTCGTTGCTACAGTTCTGTAAAAACAATACAATCCAATAGTATATTATAGTCTCTAAATTGCTGATGTTGTAACTTTATGAGACAGCAACACAAACAAATAATGCTGGCTACAGCAGCATTAATGTGATCGTCTTTTTGTGCTGCAGAAAGTTGCCACCTTCCTGTAGCTTTACCCTGAACAGATGAAAATGTTGGACCAGCTTCTGCCCTCGCAGGGTTTTAACAAACATGGACAGCCTGTCTGCTTTAAATTATGCAAGCAGCCACAGGTGAGAGAGGAGTATGTGAGTACAAGAGAAGGAGCTGTTTGTTAAATGTAGTTCTTTTTTTAGTGTGCCACCTGTGCCAGGATAATTATTCGTTTTTTTGCACTGCCTCATATCAAACCACCTGACCTCTCTGTTCACTTTGTTGTATCTGAGGCTTTGTTAGCACGGCCCACCAGTCAAAATCCTTCTTTCATTTAGAGGCTGACCAACGAATCAGCCAATATTGAGATATCACAGACATACCAGTATCCATCTGTATCAGTGTACATGTTGTCCAAAGTGCGTGGATATGAAAATGTTCCTTACAAAATATATAATGCGAAAAATTATCTTTGACGAGATTAGAAATGGTTTGGTATTCTTTATTTGAATGTTCACCAATTTACTGATATTTAACATACAATGGTCTTTATTTAGCTGTTTATTTTAACATTGTATTTAAATTCTGTTGACCAATGTTGAACATACAGTATTATTTGGGTATTTATTTTAATTTTAATTTTAAATTTGTATTTGTTTATTTATTTATTTAAATGGTCAGTGATTGGCTCATACAAAACATTCAGTATTATCTGGGGTTTTTTTTTTTATTTATTTATTTTTTTATTTAAATGGTCAGCAATTGGCTGATACAGAACATACAGTACTGATGATTATTTAGCTTTCTTTATATTTTTATCATTGAGCCTTTGTACCTCTGCATTATCATATTGCTGCAAATTCTGTGCATAATCGTAGAAAAGGTCTATTTTTATTCCAGCTCACTGTATCAATACAGGTGTATGTGTGAATTTTTCCCCTCTAAAAACAGTATGAATCAAAACAAAAAAATCTTCATATCTGTCAAGCTCAACTTCCACTCCTCAGAATGATTGTCGAAAGCAGAAAAAGAAAAGCAACTGAGATTTTTAAGAAAGTACGCAAATGTCTCTATTACTGAGAAGCAATAAATAAATAAATCCAGCTCTGACTCAACTAGTGCTGATGGAGAGAAAAAAGATTGCTTGAGACAGAAAAAGATTTGTCATATTAGAAGACATGATGTTTTCTTGGCTGTTTGGATTCACATCACTGGACAAAAGTATCCATTTTGTCCTTTTGTGTGAAGAACAAAATGACAGTGCTTACAAAGATCTGCCGCTGAGCACAAATGCAGATAGTCAGCAAGCGCCTGAGGAGGATATTAAACAGGTTTCCTTATTTGGGAAACATTTATCCATCTGCAGTGTTGCCCCTTGGCTGTGGATTCTCTATAGCTCACGACACCATAGTCACACTTATCCAGTGATCAAACTGTTTGTAACTGCACACAGAATTTATTTAAAATGTTCCCCTCCTCAATCGAAATGGAATGTACCGATCACACTCAAGATGAATGACATTGCAAAGGCACCACTTAAATAGACTCTAATTGTAGATTGAACCCGAGCCGGGAAAAAATCATTGTCTAGTTTCTTTTAAAACCCAGGTTAATCAAACGACATTTGCCGAATTTTAATTAAAAAGTGAAATAAACTCAATTGGTCCACATTGAAATGATTTCATGAAAAAAAAAAACCTTTTACAGCCAGTCAAAGAGCAGGAAAGCCTTTATGTTGTACACAATACTTTATCAAAGAATCACATATAAAAAACACACGTCTTTCCAGAGAAAGCTTTAACTGTTATTTTCATCACTTTGATTCCCCCGTTGGTTCCCCCTCCTGACTTTGACATGTTAAAGCCCTCCATTACTAAGAACATTCGAGCAACAGAAATGCACACCACAGCACACCGACCCTTAAGATTAGAATGCAACACACAATTCAAAAATATATCCTCTAATCTTGCAGTAGTTGCCTTTTTTGTCTTTTATACAATTAGAAAAAATACACAGTTAACTGAATTCATTAGAGGAAATGCTTTAACAAAGTCACAAGATACTGTGTTTGCACCATGACAGCTTTGGATACAGCGCTGCTCTATCCTCGCTAAGCGTCTGCAGTGTCCTGTGTGCCATCATCCTGTGTGTTCACATGAGTGTCCACATGCCCTAAAAGGGGTGGAACGTTGTGCCCTGCCAGCGTCCTGAGGGTATCGACATCTCCAGGATTCACCTCGCAATTCTGTCATGTGTGTTCACACGTGGTCACCTCAGGGAGCGGCGTCTGGTCCTGCATGACCACTTGAGGAGGGGTGGGGGCAGGGCGAGCGTGGGCCACCGAGTTTTTCTGCAGCTCCACGCCGAAGGCAGGAGAAGCGTTCTGCAACTGTCTCCTGTACTGCACGAAGCTGCAGGTCTTTAGGATGATGGCCAGGATGTTCTTCCCTATCAAGATCCCGGACACCCTGGCGTCTCTGTACAGAATCATGTTCCCGCCGCGGATGAAGAGGGTGATGATGTTGATGGTCACCAGGCTGAGGATGGGGTACAGGAGCATCTTGTGGGGCACAATGTTGATGCCCTGCATGCTGATCTCGCTCAAGGACACGCAGGGCAACACGAGCAGCAGGATGTAGCAGTAGAAGAACATCAGGCCTTCCGCCCACAATGGAAGCCCCTTCTTTTGGGGCTCCCATAAGTTGGCTTGGATGTCCAAGATGTCCAGCAAGTCCACCACCACCCAGAAGAGGCGATTCCGGATCTCCTCGCGCTTCTTAAAGGCGCGAACATACTCCATATGGTCGATGGCGACCAGCACCACAAACAGCACCGGGATGCAAATGGACAGCAGCAACGTCAACGCTTTCCTTGCCAGAGCATCCAGGCTCTTCCGGTCCGCTTTGTAGTTTTGATACACAAAGTAGACTTTGATCTCCAGCACAAAGATGTAAAGGAACCACAGGATCATGGCGTAGCCCCGCTTGGCCGTGCGCACCTCGGCGCCCACCCACACCGCCACGTACCGCAAGACGATCAGGAAGCAGATGTCTCCAACCATCACCATGATGCAGATGCCAATCTTGCGCGGCCCATGGTTCTGCTCCACCAGGTAGGCATCAATCAGCGCCATGCTGCTCATGATCAGGATGGTGGACAGGCACACGTGGGGCTTGTTGGTGGGAGGTGGAGGTACCATCCTTGCCTGGGTGAGAGGAGGAGGAGTGTTGTTGAAGAGGGAGTGCAGAGGGTGCTCAGTTTGTCCAGTGAGGAGGCAGATCAGATAGTGCTGCTAGACAGCGGTGTTCCCCTCCATTGCTTCTGCCTTGGCCAGAGTCCAGGATGCATTAATAGGATTCACACAGATCACTTCAATCAATCTCCGCTTGTGCCCGAGCCACCTGCCGGGTAGACAGTACCCCTCATTTAGTAAATTATTTTCATTGGCAAATGGTCTGTAAACATACAGGCTCTTTTGTTAAAAATTAATAAATCTTTGTATCTACCTTTAACACCCTGATAATCATTCATCAAACACAACACAGCAGTTTAATCAACGACTTGCATTTTCTGTATTAAAATGGGGAAAAAAGCTGCTTCGATGTGTTCTCATTCCAGATTCACTTCCGACACCCTTGTTTTCATACAAGCTTAAGCCTTGAGAGATAAAAATCCAGCTGAATACTCACTTGTGTCCCTCTTTGTACTTTATCCTAATGACTGGCAGCGAGCGATCATCCATGAGACTGCACTGGGAGATCACAAAGCCCATCTGTAATCCACAGGAGAAGAGAGGAGAAAATGCACAGGATCCTCTCCTTCTCTGACAGACGTAAATCCACCAGTCATGGATATATTTCTCTCTCTTTTTTTCTCTCTCTCAAGCGAAAGAGAAATCCCAAAATATTGCCGTCATAATCCACTTACTGCTCAGACTGAATCAGGAGGAGGCATCTTAATGGTCACAAAGACCGCTCTCAATTTCTGCAACTAAGAATAGAGGTTATTTTGTGTTGTGCTTAGATAGAGGGTTTAAACCTCTCCCCAAAAAAAGAGAAAGTTATTCTTAGTGGAAGAATCTCTGCAGCAGTAAGTCCTGCTTAAAAAAGAATTTCCTCTCCAGAAGTTTTCCTCTCCTTCATCCAGCATCCACGGACCAGAAACATTTTGTATCTAAGTTTCAGAAGAAGGAATCTTTTGAATGCAGCGTGTGTCTGACTGTCCGTCCCCACACGGCTGTGTGCATGTGTGTTTTCCAGCGTGTGTGTGAGGGTTTCAGCTGTCTCCACGCTTCGTTGTCGCTGTAAAATGCTGCCCCCCTGGCGAGATCCTGGCTGCTGCGCCGTTTTCTGTCTACTGCTTGAGCAGCTTTTTTTTTTTTTTTTTTTTGCCAGGGACACCAGGATCAACAGCGCCAGTGGATTCCCCTGCCTCCACTCAGCATGCTCTGCCAACACCACCAGCGCTGTGATACTCCAGCACCGCCTGCCTCTGTCCGCCTGCCTCTGTGCACTTCTCAGCCCTCTCTGCGAAAGTCAGAGAGATGCTCCTCGGGTGCGTTCAGACACACTCCTGGGATCTCGCAGCTATACCCTCCTCTCCCTTCTCCCTCTTCTGCTCAAGTAAAGGCACTTGCTGTGTGGAGGTGACGCTCAGCAGACCACAGCTGCAGAGCGAGGGAGAGAAAAGAGGTAGAGAGAGAGAGAGACACTTTTCCAGGGGGTGGAGAGAGGCGGGGAGAGATGGGGGGGAGGGAAGACGAGCCAGCCTTTTGCAGCTTAGCTGAATGCACAACTTCTCTCTCACCCTGTTTCTTTTTCCCCCCTCTCACATCCTTCTCTTCTTTTCACATTGTGTCTTCTGCTGATATCCTATTTTCTCAGGCTGTTTCTTTTTTGGCTCCCAGAAAGAGCCCCGGTTTCCTTCTTCTTTGAGAAGCCCATTAAGAAGCCGTGCATTTTTCTTTCTTTTTTTTCTGTTTTTTTTTTTGCTCTCCGTCGGGTTTGAGGTGCAGAGATGAAAAGTGATCCAAAGAGGAGGAAAAGGAGGGGGGAGGGGGGAGGGGGGGTATGCTCTCCAGTATGGGGTGTAAAAAAGCCAGCTTCCCAGCAGGCTGTGTGTCTGCAGTCTGGGGAGACATGGGAGGGGAGGGAGGGAGGGAGAGGGGGTGAGGCGTGCAGTGGCTCCTCCTGACAGAGAGCCTTTCTATTGATCTCCTGACAGAGCAGTGAATCAGGAGCCTGAGATGGGGCGAGAGACCAAAAGAGATGAGGGGTAAGGGGAGATGGGGAGGTACAGATGTGAGGATTGCCAATGAGAAGGGACGAAAAACAAATGAGATCCAGAGTGACATGATGAGAGGGGAAAAAAAGAGAGCTGGGGATGTGCAGGGTGGGACTAAATGTCAAGGGAACATTTTTATCCTCTGAGATGTAATAATGCCTGGGCTGGCAGATAATATTTATGCAAAAATGTCTAAAGGTGGGGGAAAGGTTGGTGTGTTTGCTCTGCTATGCAGTATGCTAACACCACTAGCTCTGTTTATCCAGCTGGGCCAATTAGTGATAATCCTTCCTCAGAGGAACCAAACTGCTTTCATTACTACAGTATGAAGCCATTTACTGCTCACTTCATGAATTGCGGTTATTGAAGAGTCAAAAGTGTTGGTTTTCTATGCAGTGTGGCTGCACTTTTCATCCAACTGTGTAATGACAACTATTGCAATCAATCATGCAGATTTTGCAGTCGTGAATCAGTGTGGTTACAGATTTACCAGCTGTGGATCAGCTGACAGCCGCTGTTTATGACTTCTCTCATGCCTTTATCATGGCAGCATATGGAGGCTTCATATCTGAAAAAATCAGTCATGTGAAACAGCCGTTTGCCTTTCACCAAGCTGCTTTCTTATTGACTATTTCCTCTGGATTTATCAGCCATAATTGAGCCATGACAAGCAGAGTGATGAGTTGGATCCTCCTCTGCAGAAAGTCCACAACATTTCCTTACAAAACACATGGCAGGCCTCAATTTAACACCAACTGGCGCTGAAATCTTACTGCGACACTGTCGACAGAAGGTGGCCTTGTGTTTAAATAACTCATTGTGTAACACTGTTGGACTCAAGGGAGAAGCATGGTGCCGCCATGTTTAATAAAAGGCCCCCAAATCACCCTCTTGGATGCCCCTAATAGATAAAAAAGCACTCTCTATGGTGCACTTCAGTTTAAAAAACATGATAAAGTAAACTTTAGGATGCACCTCCAGTGAAGAAAACATGATAAAGTACCCTCTAAGGTTAAGAAAAAGTGATAAAAACCCTCTGGCGGTGCACTTTAAGTTGAGAAAGAGTGATAAATGCCCTCTGGGGTGCACTTCCAGTCAGAAAAAATGTGATAAAGTGTCCTAATTGGCGCTCGTAAATGGATAGATCATGATACAGTACCACCTCGGATGGCCTGTTAATGGATAAAAAAAAGTTTGCAGTAACATGTAAGCTGCTGTACATGGCAGATAACTTTCTGTGCGCGGGTGCCCATCTGTAATCTGTATGCAGCTTCTTTCTTCTGTCCCCTGCCCCTCAGACAGACTGAGCCTGCCACTGTTGTGTAATGAAAGGTCACAGGTCTGATTCCCATGACTGGGAGCGCACCCATTAACAGCCACGTGTCCTTGAGCCAGACACCAAACTGCTACCTGCTCGCTCATTTAGCCAAAGTCACTCCAGGTAACAGCATCAGCTGAACGCCTGGATTGCAAATGTAAATGAGAGGACGGCGAGTCTGCTCCACGCGGGAACAGCCCTGTGATCTTAATAGTTTCACTCCCTCCCAAAATCAGTATGGTGGATTGATACAGCACCTCTATCATCCACTTTGTTATTCCTCCCACATGTCATCCACTAATCTATAATTTATATCTCAATTTGCATGCCTTTTGTAATACACAATGGAGTCCGAGACTAAGATAACCTCTCCCCTGAAAAGGGCAGTAAACCTGGGTTTTGGACTTTGATACACATTTGCTGAATATCTTCATTTATACATGCTCAGCATTTCCCCTTTTGTCTTCCTTCACTCCGACTTTATAATTCATGAGCGTAGAGGAAATCACATCACTGTTTCTTAAGGGTATTGTCTATTTTAGATGGAGCTGATTTATGCACAGGTTTATTACAGTCTCTGCATGTCAAAAGTTCTCACTCCTGATTAATATAATTATACTGTTATACCAACACGAGGTGATGAGTATTTTATGATTTATGAGCCAACAAAAGTACATCCAAGAGTCTTGTCTGTCCTCTTCTGCCGTCTCTCCTTCGTCCATCAGGCTCGGCTCAGCCTCCTACAGAGGACTGTCCTTGGCTCCTGGACAGGGACACTGCATCATCACGGTTCAGCACCAGGCCGGCTCACACACGACACATATAAGATGATGAAACACAAGCTACATCCTCTATAACATGAAGCACCTACAGAACAAGCCGTAGAGAGTCTTTCTCATCCTGTCGTATATAGAGAAAGTGGTGCTGTATCGCAAAATAAAATGTTCAATTCGATTTCTTTGCCTTTTAAATGTGGTATTTGCCTTTATGCAAATATTTGAGCATGCTTTCTCAGAGCATAACGCACTCCATTTGCAGAAATGTTCCCTTGACAACCAAGTGCAGCGGCTTGAGAAACGTGTTTTCTCATCTTGTCAGAAAAGATATCATGAGAGAAATTCAACAATGCAAGCTGTACCTTGAACTCAGCTTAAATAATGCATAAAATGTGTTTTTCAAACATTGCTGCAGGAGTAAATACAAATTACAGCTAACCCACCTAAAGAGAATTGGGCTTTCAAGTGCAGTTTATTCTTTGGGCTGATTGCAATTGCTGGTTCAATCAGTCGCCTATTCTTCCTTTTCCCTTTGTACAATGACTACCAGGGTTTTATCAGAGGACTTTTCAATCTATTAAAAAATCCAGTATGCCAATTTAACGAATATTTTATATTCTTCAACTTTTATACACATTGCACTTTTTCAACACAGTCCATGTTTACTGCATTGATGTTCCCCCGGAGCGAAGCTGAGGGGAGATATTAATGTGCATCTAAGTGCTGCAGGTAGTGGCATAATTACAAGGGCATGCATCAGTGAATGAAAGGGCTGATTTGATTTCCTTTGTGTTTAGACTGCAGATGATTTACTTAAGAGTCAAGAGTGATGCATGATTAATTTCTCTGCTTTGCCACACAAAACCAACACAAATATCTGCCTAGACTCCTGTTTTGACACGGAGTGTAGCTGAAATGTTTCTATCTTTGTCTCCGTGTTTTGTCGTCATTGCATAGAGAAATGAACAAAGAAGTTTCAGAGTTCAACCTGTCATGATTTGCAGGTGTCGTTAGCGACAAGAAAAGACAAAGGCAACGGACACAAACATGGATTAATTGCTTGGCGTTTGGCAGCCGGGATTCAGTGTCAGCAAGTTGGGAAAAGATTGGGGAATTTACATCACCAAAGACAATTTGTACATGAAGCATAACAGTGGAAATAGGACACATAAATCACATTAGCTGTAACCCTGAGTCTGCCATCGATTACCTACAAGAAAACAAATGGGGGCGTTAAGGCTTCCCATCCTTAAACATCCCCATCAGGGTTATAACCACCAAATGAGAAACATGAAGTGGACAGGCTAAGCTGGTCCCCATGGGGCTATTAGATCAGAGGGAGGGATGTGTGGGGGGGCAACAATCCTCCACCCTCCTCCCCCACCCGCCCACGATCAGCCATGCCTGAGAAGGTGCAGGTCATTTCAGCAGCCGGGAAAGAAAATACGTTTGTGCTGGTATCTTTGCTGTATTTGCCATGACATCAGGTCAAATGTGAGACAAAGGCTCGTCGACAGCTTTTACAGCCGATTGATGACTACAAAGCAGACCGGGATCTAAAAGTATTTGCATTTGATTGATCCTGTTCAGAGTCCCATGTGGGTGGGCTGTGCAGGAAGAGAATGATTGCCACATTATTACCACAATCCTGAAACCAACAGTGAGACATGTTGATTTACGTTTATGCTTTCCAAAACCCGATGACTTACCAAACCCACTCTACCCAGACCCAAACAAACATTTGGAAGAATCTTCAGAAAAAACATTTAAAGTTCAAGTGCTGCTCTTATGTAATATAACAAGGCGGTTCTCGTTGCTACCTGGAAACACAGTAAGCTACTGAGCTTATGATCACTGCTCATGAGCACAGATTTGTTTTTACATAAGCCTCCCTCAGTGTGAGAATAGACGGGGGGAGCATCATTCATGGCTTGTTATACCTTTTCCTCTGAAATGCTGCTTCAGACATGCGAGATGAAACGCATGTTAATAATATTTCCCTCTGCAGCTTGTGCAGCACAGAGAACCCTGGACAAAGAAAAAGAGAAACAGATTCACTTGACACCATTAATGAATTAGGAATTTATGTCAAGTATCTTCCAGGGACTTTTGTTTTATTCAATTAGGAGCTGTGCTTAAAGCAAGTACAAGCGACTTTCACTTTGTGTTGGTTTTGGCGCCACCACGTGGACAAACGCGGTAGTGTTTCCATGAGCGCCACACCTCCTCTTGAAAAGATCTTTATTTTGGGAGGGAATTAAATAAAGATTAGGGGTGGGAATTAGGGAATAAATCACAATCCGATACGATGAAAACAATGGCGTGATGATCCAGCAGGAACTATTTATGTATCTACTGCACCGGTATGAAAAATGTGACTGTGACAGCTGAGATGAAACAATGTTCCACAAGTGCATAAAGTCTTATAAATCGATATGTTGCCTCCTCCTAGTACAAAAAAAGAAGAAGCAACTTATTTTTTAGATATTTTTTTTTCTAACTGTTTGCAGGATGAATGGCAATGAGGTAATATATCTATTATATAACTGTACTATGACGATGGTGAATCAAAGTTCACTTTTTAAGCCACAAATGTAAATTAATATTTCGTCATATAACAATATTCCATACCTGTCTGGTAGAGAGCCAATCCAAGATCCATTTGTTGAATGAGCAGCTGAGGTTGAGTCATGTTTTGGCCCATGCTCTGTCACTGTTGCTTTTTAAGCTTTTTTGTTATGTTTTGCTCTTTTTTTTCTATTCTTTCCCGCTTCTCTTTGCTGTTCCTGCTCCAGTATCAGCCAGAATCACAAACTATCATGTTGAAAATACTTTCCTTTAACTGGCTAATGTACTATCACTGTTAAACTTTGTTTGGGAAAATGTAATCAAAGGCTCTTCTGGTCAGAGCCGAGGACTTGCATTAAGAATCATTATACAGAAACGGACAGTCTTCTCATTGATGGTCTTGTTTGCTTAAGTAGGTCATAACGAGGCATCAGTATTAAATAGAGACTGTTTCATAACCAGTCCAAAACTTCTTGTAGCTGCTTTAAGTATTTAGTAGTGACAGCTATAGCAGTAGAATTAAGTTTTATCCATCATTATTAATGACAAAGCTTGCGATGGCCTGTAAGTGACACAATAATCAGTCCCATTCTCACTATCACAGCAAACACAAGTGAGCTCATTAGAGATGAAGTCCAACAAAATTCTTGAGTAAGAGCTGCTATGTCACTATGCAAAGCAATATTGTTTTCATGATGCTTTGTAAATTTAATCTCGAGAACAAATTGTTAAGTGCTGCCATTCACTGACTCATAACAACACGCTTCACTGCTGAGCAGCTGAAAATGCAAGGAGGCAACTGGGGAGATGGGTGTTTGAAAAAATCCTGATGGGCAGTGAGATTTGGGTTGAAAACCGACCAGAAAGTGGGTTTAAAAAGGCAGAAGTCTCTGCACTTAATGAAGTAATTGTTGGTAGTGTACAACCTGCAGCACATACTACATATTCTCATAAACCTGACATTTTACAACCTTCAACAAAACATTTCTTAGAATTGTTGCTTTTAGACTGAGGACCTTCACTCTTCTCCCACCGGTAATTTCCTTTATTTACAGTAAATGCTGAGATAATAGTTGCACTGGAGTTAGTGTCACTCTGGGATGCTGTGTTTTGATGAGCTAATTAGCAGCACATTCTCCTAAAAGGCTTTTTGTTAACCTGTCTACTCTCCACCCATACGTGGAATACATTTTGATGGACTCTGCAGCCACACAGATTGATGCTGAGTGACTAAAACAAAATAGATTGTAAGACTCTGAGAATAAAACTGTAGAGGTTCTCTGTCAATATTTATGACCGTGACTGTTTCAGTAAAATGAATGAGTCTATGGGTTTCCTTTCAGATTTTTTGTATACTAGTGAATCATCTTTTTGAATGGAGCTGAGAAAGAAATATTCACTGCATTATCATAAATATAAGGATAAACAACAAACTGTACTGTTTGCCTGTAACGGGGTACAGGACAGTCATTTGTCTACAGCTGTATTAGACCTGAAATCATTGATGAATTTCCTGTTTGTGCAAAGCCTCTCTGTGGTTCCCTCACTCTGATTAATTGAATATAAAGCAACTGTGACGCGGCCATTTACCCATAAAAAATATTTGCATGCTCCCTTGGGGTTGTTTGTGTACACAGAAACGCATGGCATTAATTAAACTGTCTACAATCATAACTACAGGAGAAGATAGAACACTTTGACTGTGAGTTGCCCCTTTGTCAAGGTCATTTTTGCATGCAGCACTATTACTTATCAGTTGTTTTCACACTGCTGCGGAGTCATGTTGGGTAAAGGTCCTTTTTAATGCATGAGCTCTGAAGAGACTACCATTTAATCCACTACTGTACAAGCCCTGGATAAAAGACACTCTTGAGCTAAAAAATGTTAAGAACTTTAAAGGTTCACTTTGGCTATAGCAATGTGCTTTTGCTACAGAGTGTCTTCCAGCATTAAGGTAATCAGTTGTACTAATTTAGCGGCTGACTAGTTAGATAGCTAGCGTGCTATTTCCATGGTTTCATGCTACATGAAAATGAGTCAAACTGCAGGCTCACACACAGTAGCTAATGGTCAATCTGCCTGTATCCACCATGCTAGGAGACTTCACTGGAAGAGTTGAGAGTATGTCAGAGATGGACAAGCCAGGACTGACGACTTTACTTTTACTGCTAGTTTATCTCCGGAGCTTCCATCTGCTGTCCTACTCTCGCCTCCGCTGATGTAGCCTCCTAGCGGCAGGGAGTGAGGTGGAGGGACTGTTAGATCCAGTGCTGCTGCTGGGTCTAAAAGCTAACTAGCCAGCTGTTTGATTGATTGATTGATGCGTGTGGTGAAGCAGCAACACAAACAGACCGGGAGTCTTGATCAATGAACATTGATCCGGTCAATAGGTTCAAAACACACATACATCGTATGTGAGTGATTTTAAAC
The DNA here is from genome assembly GCA_903364295.1 of Serranus cabrilla. Classification (NCBI taxonomy): domain Eukaryota; kingdom Metazoa; phylum Chordata; class Actinopteri; order Perciformes; family Serranidae; genus Serranus; species Serranus cabrilla. The sequence goes on from CAFUXE010000516.1 coordinate 33,893, forward strand.
AGGTGTCTGAACAGAAAATGCTACACTAAACGCCACAAAAATAGACTTGACACGTGCGCCTAAGCTTTGGTTTCTCATTAAGCTTATTATCACTTCTTTGTATAACTGGGAAAAAGCATTCTCGCTACTAATATCCAAAATATTCACATAATAGACATTACATTAACTATTCCTGTAACACATTGCCCACCAAATCACATTGACCAAACACAGCCAGCCACATACTAGATTTTGAGCAATGGGATAACACCAGCAGTGACGATAAATTGGGCCAGGGTTGTAAAGGGGGGGTGGGGCAATGGTCCCTTCCCTACTTCAAGCACCATGCTTGGACCATACCCATTTCACCTACAGATTTGTGAAACAGTGACAAAATCTGTCCTTAAACAGCCATTTAATCAATAGGTGTCTCCAGGACCACATTTTCCCATGATGACACTCACACACACATACACAAGCTGAAAATAAAACCAGCCACATATGGTAGACACAGCATCAGCTTCATGCAGGCGAATGATGAGCACCACCTTGCATCATTATGTTTGTTCGGAGGGCGGCTGTGAACAAGAGGTTATTGTGATGTTATCATCACGGAAAACGGCACCAGGGAACATTCAAGTTATGAGTTTCTTCCTTTTCAACTTTTCAAAGCACCAAGCTGGGTTGCCTCTCGATCCACATGTGCATTTTCAGTGCCAAGTTTCCCAACTCTCCTCACAGGGGACCTGGCTAATTTGGGGAAGTAGTTTATAAATGGCAGAAACTGCACAGCCCCAGCTCACCTTTCTTCCCGAGGACGACTGCTTAGTTAGCTTAATGAGGCAGGGTTGTGTGTGTGCGCCGGTGCATGTGTTTGTTTCTTTGTTTGCTGAAAATAGAGAGGTTAAACTTGATGAGATAAACTTCGCCGAGTCCACTGGGGAAACTTTATCTTGCATGCTGCTATTGTTCTGAAAGTATTATCAACTATCTTGCAGCAGGTTTAGTCTCCAGGTGTAGTGCTTGTACAATAGCCGTTGAAACAACTCTGGTGTTGGAGTACAAGATATTTCTGATATGTAACGTCTTGACAATAAATACTCACCTTATCTGGGAGCAAAACACGTTAGCAGTATGTGGCATCCTGTCTCCAGAGCGCTTACAAGACACAGCTCTCGGTAATGGCTGCACTAATGTTGCGCCATGACTGACAGTGGCTATTAATCACTCAGTGTGTGGAGGATGGGTTTGTTTTATAATCATTGTAGCTTTTACCATAGTATGTGTATTCTAAAATCCATGCACAGTTGGAATAAGCTGAGGTAGATGAGGAGCATTAGGGAGGTCGTAAATCAGCTCTGACTGACTGCAGATACAGAAATCTGTAGAGCATCGAGGTTATCAGGTTTTATGGAGTTAAACTCTTCACTGAGAACAGCTGGAAGAGGATTTGGAGATTTGATTAGCTATTTATTGTGCAGCTCATGTGGAGAATTTTGTCCATGAATTGTATGTGTTGAAAAATTCGAATAATAATCAAACCACACTGTTACCCACCTATCTTAGAAGCATCAATTAACCGTTTTCTGAGTTACTGGTGTTAGACATATCAAGTCTTTCAGGTATGAAACAGAAGTTTGCCTTGATAACAGTGACAGAAAGATTCGTTCGGTTGATTCGAAAGATTGTTTTTTTTTTCAAACAACGTGACCATGAATTGAGACAGAGTGACCAGCTGAAATGAGAATTTCTTGACAGATTTTGATACCTTTTATGTGGATGTTGAATCAGTGCTGATGGTAATTGTAGTAAAAAGCAAATACTCTAGTGCAGGCTTTATTGACCAAGACCAAGATGCATTGCTAATAAATAAACAAAAAAACTCAAAACATTAAGAAAGGAGACATTTTAACAGAAAAATACACCTTCTGAATTTAAGTTTCTGTCTTTCTGACTTAAGATTAGCTTAATTGCCTTGTCATTTGAAAACAAACTTTATTCAACAGATACTACATAAAACTCACAAAACCTGTCCTTGTTAGTCTTTCCACTGTTTGAACAATCACCAACTCTGGTTAGGTTTGAAGTAAATCCACTTTACTGACTGAGATGTCATAATATGGTGTCTGTACAAGTGCTTGTGTCTGTAGCTCACATTAGAGCAGTTAAACACTGTCCAATCAATTCCTTACACCATTTTTCTTGTCGTTCTTATTGTTAAAGGCCAAGAAAAAAGGACACCGCCCTCCTTCGTCTCTGAGGCTGAGATCGGTCCACACCACCTGCTGGGACAGGAATACAGGTAGTGTTGGCTGTATTATGATTAACCCAGATAAAACAAGTGGAATAATTAATGATCCAACCTAAGTTAATTGGAGGGGATACCAGGTAAACGGTAATGGTCATCAATATCGGCACGAGCCATATTTCTTCAATATAAAGTAAGCTAGCTAACTAGGGCAGAAATGCAACAGAAATACAGCAAGATGATACATTATATCAGCATGCAAAATACTGTAGAAATATTCTTCTTTCATGTGCTTTTTTGGCTCCAAACTGAAATGTGCTTGCTGGCTCCCACTGTAGCACCATCCTCCATCGTTAAGGAGGGGAAGATGCAAGATGGTGGGGGACGGGGGGGAGGTGGGGGCAGGGAGATTGGGAGTGCTTTGAAATTCCAATGGGCAGGGAGATTTGGTTCCAAAACAGAGTAGTCAGTGAGTTTTCGGAAAGCCAGAAATTTGTGTTGTGTAATTCCAGCGAGGGAGGAGGAGGAGAGGGAATTGGGGAGAGGGGTTTGCTCCAAAATAGTGTGAGATTTGAGAGGCTCGGCGGCTACGTTCAGCAGGTCTCGGCAGCTGGTCAGGTTATCTCAGGGTTACTGATGTTAATTAACAACCCTTGGACCCATGTAGGTGTATAAACTGCGTTCAAGAGATATGAAAGTAGCACCTGATGCGCTTTTAAAGGACAGAAAGATGGAAAAGAATACTTCCACTTTGAATGTGCTCCAGCCAGTAAAATAGGATCACAATAAGACACAGCAAACATGAGCACGGTCCCAGTGGAGATTCACAAGTAAACCATTTAATTTGGCAATGACTTGCTCATCATGCATGAATCAGTTTCTCAGTGAAAATGTGCCACCGCTACTCAAAACAATGTATTTGGGTCAGTCAGCACTCGCAATCCTGTGAGAGGCAGAGGGACGCCACCCAAAGGCACGAGCACTCTGAGGCGTCCATAAACATAACCAGTGTTTTTTGGCTACGATGCAGCGCCAGCGCTTATTTAAATGAATTGAAAATGAGACGGAAGCTGGGCCAATGCAGCGATTTCGACCACCCATCACAATCTCCATTGTCTGGTGCCAGAGGCATTTGGTGCTGGCTAGATAAGGGGAAATGAGATAGATACACATGGAACAAAAGAGGAAGGACCAGTTGGACTCAGAGATAGTCTGTTAGGGGGAAACTGGCCTTGACTAAGGTATGTTTAAAATACATGCAGTGACAATAACAAGAATTATTCACTAATACAATTTCTGTTTAAGCTGTTTTTGTTTTTTTTTTTGTAAAAGAAGGGCGCTATTGTTTCAGCTTTTTCTGTGTCTGAGTTTTGCACAAGGCATTTAGTCCTGCTTTATAAGTGGGGAGGCACAGGAGATACACAGGAAAAAGCCACTCATCAGAGCAGTATTCGAACACCTCGTTTTAGCCCAAAAGATGCAGAAGGGAGGGAGGGTGGAATTGTAAAGGAGGTCTGCCCTACATTTTTGAGTTTCTAATGCTCAACATGATGCCGAGGGGGAGCGCAGGCTAGTCTGCCCTGCAGTTAATACAGAAACCATTTCCTTTTTTCATGATCCCTCCAGCTCCAAAAATGAACCTCATTTCAGCCTCATTTCATTGGAGGAAAAAAAAAGCTTCATGAGATATCATGAGTTTGCTTCAGTATTTCACACAGAAATAGAGGCGTCTGAGTGTGTCCTCAATCCAAGTCTCCCCAGGATACTCTTCCCCTCTCTGACTCTTTTTTTTTGCTGCATCAAATGTCCTGAAGCGAAGGATCCTAGCGCTGCAGACGGTGACTCTTTCACTGGCTGGACTCCACAGCTCTCACATATTGTTTTCAATGACTGAGTTGTTAAGAAAAGTCAGCATGAAAAGCCCTTTTTCTCTGCCATCATCCTGGCTCTTAGAAAGAGAGCATAGAGAGGTGTGTGTTTACTGCTCAGGCAGAAAGGGAGAGCACTGAATACATTTTTTCACAGCTTTTGTTTCCCTGCACGGAGCAAGGAGTCAGAAATAGCTTTGAGACAATGTATGCTTTAGATTAAAGCGGTCTTTCACATATACATTTGCCTCATAATCTACAAAAGAGGTTTCCAGGTATCTAATAAAATATGTGCAGTTTGACATTCGCTTTAGCTTTGACTTTACGGAAACAGCTCCTTGTGTTAGCAGTAACCTCAATTAGTTTGGCACGAGTGTCATCCGAAGACTAACATTCTCGTGCTTCCTGAAGTGAGGGATAAACTGACTGGAATTTTGAGTCAAAAACTTGAGAGAGGCCTCCTTGTTATGCATGATCCATAATGGGCCCACCTCTGCTCTGAAGAACTCCTCTTGCCAAGAGTAAATGTGCATTAAGCGTATCTAAATCACACAACTTCAGAGTGGCTTTTAGCACTTCCTCACCATCTGCTAATTCTCTAAGTGTTGGATGAGGGAACCGACGCCATTAAAACGGGTGTATGTAATGTAATAGCGTTTCATTTCACCCAATTAAACACCAAACTGATTGTGACTCTACATATCCGCTCACATCTTTTGATAGTCTTGGGTTTTTTGTTTTAGCAAGTGAGATGAGTCAAAAGTTAAACATGTTTCTGTCTCGCCTGCCTTCAGCTGACATCTCGGCACCCTACCTCGTTCCCACCAGCTCTCTGGTTCATTCTCATTAGCTCAGGTGCAGTTCAACAAGCTCCGATTCATTCACTCCTTCAAATTAACATCCCGCGTTTGCCAGAGTCCTCTCCACAGTTCTCTGACCACCATCACAGAAAATGATATGCTATCTTCAGCGGGTTACCAGCCATGGCCCACAATCAGGATATCACAGTATTTACATAATGGGGTAGTTCTGGTGCTACTGTTTTGGAAAAGTGCTGCCAAAGATTAACATAAGCCTTATCAGAGGACTTGAAAATACAAAATCCTTTTGTGGAAATACTTTTCTGTGACATCCTAAATTGATCCAGTTTAAATTTTTAAGTATTTTAAGTTTTATGTTTAACACTTGAAGATGCTGTTCAAAGCTCACAAATGTCCAGTGTCACATCTCTCTCAAAAAGAAATGAGGTGCTCAAACTAGACCTCAACAGATATATCGGTTGACCAATATTATCGGCTGATATTGGCCTATCAAAGGTCTATCATATCTGTGTATGTGCTGTCTGATATGGGTCGTTCTGAAAACTATATATACTATATATATTGCAGAATTTGTGGCTTGGCATGATTTTAGAAATGATGTTAGCTAGTCATTTTTTTTACTCTACTCTGGTCAGCAAATTACTATATGAGCCACCATGTCTGTTATCTATGAATTTCTTCCTTCTAAGATCAGTATCGGCATTAGTCTCAAAACTCATACCAGCTGGTCCTTAGTTCAAACCTCATCAGCTTGAAAAGTGCAGAAGTGCCTTGAACCTGTATTCTTTTCATGGCCAGCAGGGGGCGATTCCACTGGCTGCACAAGAAGTCCGATTGTTTAGAGGACCATGAGAAATTGATCCTACTAATCATTAGATTTATTACCTAATTAAATATGTTCCTAATGAGTTTATGGCCTAGATTGCTGGTTTCAAGTCTTCAAAACTGCATGATGTTAATTTTGTAAATTATGGTTCCACTTGCTGTAATATAGACAACAAAACAGGGGATGTTTGGGGCGTGGCTACCTTGTGACTGACAACACCATTGGGTGGTGTATATATAGCCTATAGCGCTGTTTAGCCCTAGTAACAGTAGTCCCGTGATAACAGAGCTTACAGGTGACCATTTTTAATGCATGTCCAACTGGTTTACATGAACTTTAAGTTCAACTCAACAGGACAGTAATGAGGACAGTAATTTGTGCCCAGCAGCCGTGATTATCAAACTTAAGCCTGGTGTCTGTTTGACTGATTGAGCCGTTTGTCAAACCTTTTGTGAGGACTTTCATTTTTTCCTGGCATAACAACCATAAAATATCTTGCGTCTTGTATCAGTTTAGTTACCAGAAGACAGTTTCTCTCATGAAATGAGTAGCGTTTCGTGTCTGCTCATTCTTCATGTATATTACGCCATATAAAAGTATAATCATTTCTTTAGATGTCTACATAAAGATAAAGTTTTTATTCAATAAAAAAAAACATTCTTTCCTCGTACTAATATTAATACTGATTCTAATGCTCATCATTGTCACCACTGTGGTTTCATTAAATGTCTTGTTCAGTGTCTGGAGGATCAGACAGTGTGGTTAAGCCAGTGGTTCCCCCTCAGAAGTCAGACATTAAGTATTTGAATGACAATAATTATGCAGCATTTGTGTGAGTGGCCTGCCAGAATTAATCCTCGCTCTTACAAGACTATAAATGCAGAGTCAGATTAAGGCCAGACAAATCTCCGCAGATGGGGGTGAAAATTGACTCTGTTCACTGACAATAAATGTAAGGAGGTAAGTAGTTCATGGGAGTACATCCAATTTGGCGTAACTTGTGTGATACTGCAGCATGCACAACTTAAGCAACCCTTTCCTCCACACTGGCAACAAATGACAGAAAATTACTTATTTTGATTAACACCACATAGATTATTGTTCAGTGTGTCCTATTGAGTAGAATCTGCACTTAAGAAATGTGGAAACAATTTACTGCACGTCTGACTCATGCATAAGCAATAAGGTGAAAACATAAAACAAAAACATCAGCAATAAGCAAAGGGTAATTAATCAAGCAGTCATTCAGATCAGCATGACCTAAATACATATTGATAATTCTAATTCAAAAAGCGCATAATTTAAAACTGTTGAGGCGAGGTAAAACACTGAATAAAAGTTCTACCTGAAAGCGCTGGGCATAGCAGGAAGTCGAGATCAAGGGGAAGCTACAAAACAAAGAGTGTCCAGTAAGTGGACCGCGGGGTCGAGCGAGGGCAGAGCGGGCGTCCTCCCCCCCAGAGTCCCCCGCAGTCTCAGCCGCTCCCATCTCTGTTTTTAGCATGGAGATGTCAGCCACTGTGGAATCAATTTCTCCACTGGCGGTTCAGGTCCATCTACATTTTTCAATTCATTTATACTCATTACTGGGAAATAGCCAGAGGCAGAAGCAATTTAAGCACCTGTAATATAAGGCCCTCAAAATCATTTCTTGTGTCACACTATTTTGATTTTGAATTGATGTCATCAGCAATCACGGGAAATGGAACAGTTAAGATTGTTGTGCTCACAAGCAAACAAGGCAAAGTAGCAAGTCGTAAACAATCTAATCCTCAGAGCTATTCAGCAAATTCAAGGGCTTTAATTTTGAAAGGTCCAAAACAATGAGAACTTAAAAATGCACTTCTACACTGTACGGAGGAGGATTAGGATTAGAAAAGAAATGAGAGGAGAGGAGAGGAGGAAAAGAAAATTCATTATAAACTTCAAAGAAAAAGTCGACATAAAGTCGAAATACAAAAAAGTCTAAATATAAGTAGGGAAATCAGGTTGTAGCTTGCAGTATACCTAACAGTTTCTCTGAAAACAATGTTCTTGTCTTATTGACAAGGTAACAATGAATATGTGAATATCTTTTCTACTTTACCAAACACAGAAAGTTGACTTTATTCTCGTCCTTTCTTTATTTTCAAAATCATATTTAAACTTCATTCTCAACATTTTGACTTTTTTTTTGTTGCCTACTCTAGTTTTTTCTCAAACTGCATAATGAAAAAATAACCCACCCCCAATCCTCTTCCATATCATAAGAGTGTGATGATAAATATGCATATGACTTGTTATGAGTACAGCGTTCAGGTAATCAGATTACATGCAGTTAAAAGAAACTTTACTGTTGTTTGAGTGATGATGAAAAAGCACCATAAACGTTGTTCTAAACAGACTGACACAAAGGTTCATTGTGATGCAGGTCGTGATGGTGACGCTGTTAAAAATCCAGTTCGGGAGAACAAACCTGACAAACGACTGAAGCATCTTAAAAGCACAAAAGTCGACATTTGCAAAACAAACAGTAAATGTGCTGCATGTTTTCTCAGTGGAAGGAATGGAAAAGGCCGTCTGAGCATTGTGCTTGAATTCCTCTGCAGTTCCTGTCAAAAGTCCTTTATAGAGATAAAAGCGGTTGATAAAGTGGTCTTATCTTTGATCCAGGTCTACACCATCTAAGACTGCTTAATATAAAGCTGCTAAAACTGGCCTCTGGTAAGATTCAAGAGCAATGGCTTGTTTACTGCCTTGTCCTTGTGGGTCGCTGCTCAAAGACATTTTTGTTTTCAGACTGAGTGAATGAATGATGATCACAGAACACGACGTGTTATTTTCACAGCATAACAAAAACACATTCACAATGCCAAAGTGTAGCATTGAAGCGGGGCTGTGCACCTTTTGGAAAATGAATTTTTAGCAGTCTACTGACTCTGATATACGTTAATAAAAAATAGCATGAATTTAGTAAGAAAGTGAAACTATCAAATGTTGGCTTACTAGGTATAAGTTGATTATATTTTCTTTATTTGAAAGTCCGGCACCCACAGTGTCTGCTTAGAAAAAGTCTGGCCCCTGATTTAAGTACAGAACTTGAGTAAATGTATTTAGATTCATTCCATCCTTTATATTAATGTTTGATAATGCTGAGCCAGTTTGCTGTTTCTTTATATCATTTACAGTTAACCCTGTAATTGTCCCCCGTGGCTACAGTGTTCATGAAATGTAGTCTTGAATGAAACTTTTGTTTTGTTTGTTAAATGAGCATCATTTCACATTTCTATCCTTTTCTTCTTTGTGCCTGTGATTGCACAGCACTCTACGTCCTTCACCTGAAAACTTTAAATGAGTTTGTTGGAGCTTTATTTAAACAGTCCATATTTAAGCTGTTTCCTGGTAAAGACAGGTAAATCTGTAAGTACTGTGCAGAAAATGAGACTAACTGCATGCCTCGCGTAGCTCTGACTGCAACAATTTCTCCCTTGGCTACAGATCTATTGAAAGTGTAAAACGTGTGTCTTTCCCCACGGCTGTCTGAAATTCCTTTTTTCCCTTCCAGCCAAAAGCCAACTACTCCAGCAGATAATAACCTGGACGGGCTATTCAGACAGTGCTCAGGGAGCTGATAATGGCCACTGTCACGGTCTGTCAGCAAGAGCAGGTAATGCCTGTGTGTCACCTTATTGTGATACTGGTCAGCCGGGGCTGCAGCCATTCCAGGGCACAGCAGATGGGTTGCAAACACACTGGAACTGAAATGAGCACCCTCTCCATTGAGACAGCATTACCAAACAGTTGTGTAAAAAAAATATTTGCACTGGTGCTACCCTGGTGCATTTTTTGATGATGAAAAGCCTTCAAGATCCATAAGAGACCAGCTGTCAGATGACAGTCTTCATCACATATATTCTGCTACATATTATTTTTCTTGTCACATACACACAAAACACTGCTTTTCTTGAATCACTTGCTCTCTTTTGGATTTTTTTTTTTTTGTTTGTGTGCAGTATCTTGTTAGACTCCTATTTGTGGTGGGGTTTTTCAAATTTTTGTTTGAACCCGCACAACAAAAATCCCTCCTCTGTATCAAAGGGCTCCTCTTCCCTCAGCTTGCACTCAGGCACTCCAGTACAATGCACATAACTTCCACATATCAGCCTACTCATTAAAGCTACTGTACGTCATAGAAACGGTGCTGAGCATTTATCATAGCTGCAGCCGCACTGCATGAGGCCGGGCCGACCGCTGGCTGCTGTCTAAAGTTACTGAATGTGGAGAAATGTCTTTCAGTCTAATGTTTCCTTGCACATGTTAATGCACGAGTTCCATTATTATAAATATCTAATTTCTGACAAATTCTCTTAAACCATTAAAAAATACCAATGCTTTTGTAGCCTGTAACTCCTCAATAAGAAACACACTGTGACAGTTTCAGTAAATCCTAAATCTGGAGCTCCTAATAATAAACTGAGTTAAATTGACTGTAAGTCTGGCTGCCAAATCAGTATGAGTTACCATGATGTCCAGTCATCTCTCGCTGCTGTGGGAGGAAGCCGTCATAGGCAAGCTCTGTTCCTTACACTCTAATCCAACTAATATACCTCCCCAGCAACAGAGATCACTTAGGATTTCACCTGTAAAATGAAAAGAAAACGGTTGTCAAGAAACCAATTCCACAAGGTCACATACAGAAAAGGCTGATAAAGGAACTAAGCATCAAGTATGAAGATGAAAACTTACAGAATGATGTGAAAGAAGTGATGTTTGAAACTGCACCAACTCTACTTCATTTAAGTTGGCAGAAAGGGAACGGAAACATAAAACTGTTACCATTATGAACACCCAGCGCCTGTGTTAGGCATGAGATAGATTTGCATATTTTGAAGTCGTTTTTCTCTCTCTCGAGAAAGACTCACTAGCTGAGCCCATAATCCTTGAGCATGAATCCCTAACTTCTTGAGTAAACTTTGAGTACATGCGACTGCACATTCATGACACCCAACTTCCACTGGGAAAACCTTGCTTCCTCAGATTCTGGGTTACCTAAGGGAGGGTGAAGGGGCAGGAAAGGTAGTGGGTTATATTTTTTTTATTAGGCAAGTTTTTGGGGAACAGTAGGAGCAAGTTTGTGTATTTTTAATTGTGCACAATGTGTTCAACAAATAGCTGCTATTTGTGCGATCCTGGTTCTAGAGGAGTTGGGACAATGTGAAGGCCGAGGATAAAAACTGAATGCAATCTGAATTCTGAATGAGATTTTCAAGCTCTGCCAAGGCCAGTGGTGCATTCACTTGCTCCTTGTTTGGTCCCATTTCTTGAGTAGAGAAGTTGTTCTTTAGCGTCTTCATGAGTTTTGAGATGTAATGTTGAAACACAGACACTAAAAAGAAGATTGCAGACAGCTGTAATGTGGAAACAATCAGCAGTATTTCTCTGATTATTCCGACACCACTGAATGCAGCTGATATTCCCTATCTCATGATGTTAAAGGGGAAGATCCAAAGTATTGTTTTTTGAGAGGAAGGATACATTTCAGCTGCTCTGCCCATCCCAATGATTTTCATTTAGTCCCAAAGCCTCTTTTATTCATGTGAGACGTCGCCTCGAAGCCACAGCACATAGTAAACCGTTCCCTGCTACCGAGTGACCTGCTGTAGTGGTGGGTTTACTGGAAAGCTAACAGCCTCATCATTTTCCGACCTGTGTGAGCTAATCTCAGTCCCTATACCCACCCAGCAGCCGCAGCCTTTTCATATTTAATAATAGTGATTCCCTGTCAGATTCACCCTCACATACAAAGCCAATTTGCTGCGGGTTAACAATTCATTTATGTTTGTTTACTCTCAGCTGCTGCAGCCAAGGACTTAGACGATCGGGTGCACAGCCGAGCGTGTCAACCTCGGGAGAGAACGACTAACTTTGCATCCTGACAGGATATGTCTCTGTGTTGCTGCATCTAAACACGGACGAAAACATAGCCACTGGCTGGGATTTATGGTGACGCTAGCACATCATATTCTGCTCAAATAATCATAGATGCCACCGCACTCGAAACTTTTTTCCAACTAAGGCTGCAGTTTTCCACACTTTCTACACTCGTTGCCGCTGGTCTGCTTTGGCACAATTTGAACTTTGCTTCTTTCTTGTGGTGATGGATTTTTTTTTTTCAACAATCAATTTCCACTCTCTGGGCCTGTTATTTTGTTCCTTTGAGGGTTGCCTCTGTGGAGACCTCAGCCTGTATGACCCTGTTGTTCTTGCCCTACAACATCCCTTTACCTATTATCAGTCGTGCTTGCTGCACTTTAAAAGCTCCATTCAGTTTGAGAGTAGATCCCCTACACTTTTAACTTCTTGTTAGATTCAGTTAACATCTACTCCTGTCTTAGTTTTAAGTGTTTTGCGCCGTGTGTTGGGCTCACTGCACTGAGACTGGGACTAACTCCTACATTTACAGACTAAAAGCTGATCATTCCTGTGGGTGTCTTACATTTTCATTATCAGTAAAGACATCAGCAGAGGCATCAGCCAATCTTAAGCTCGCTTTGTAACAAGCCTCTTTATGCACTCTAAAGCTCTTATCACTCCAATTCTTAAACCTCAAATCTGCTCTTTTTCTGCTCAGTTCATGTTGTACCTTTTTTTTTTCTTTTGCAGAGGAGAAACCATTTCTTACAATTTAATAGCAAACTTTCCCATGTCATTAGTAGCTGGAACTTGCACTGTTCTGAAAAAAAAAAATCTGCCTACCAGCACCAATAAAGCTCCCTAATTAGCATGTTCTAACTTGTTTGTTTAATGTGTAAAACCTAGAGTCACCTCGAGGCTGCCAGACAACAAATGGAAGTTACTGTTCCTAGCCAAAAGAAAATAGTCACAAAACAACAATTAAGATGTAACTTGGTGATTAATGAGATTTTAAAGAAGCTGGTCATCAGATTTAGTTACTTTTAGACAGAGTCGGGCTAGCTGTTTCCCGCTGCGTTCAGTGTTTGAGCTAAGCTAGGCTACAGCTGCTGTGTGTAGTTTAAAATTTACCAAGCAGGCACGAGAGCAGTAGCGTCTTTTATCCAACTCTTGGAAAGAAAGCAAATAAATCTTTAACTATTCCTTTGAAAAATTTTTAGCACTGTGGAGACTCAGTCCGCCCATTACTAGTGCCCAGGCTAAGTCCTTAGCCTCTTGATGCATCGGCTTTCTGGCCGTAGGACCTGTTAGAATAAATATAAATTTGGGTCGTAATAAGCTGCTTGTACAATTTGTCTCTGCAGCTCTATAACCACTTATCACTGAAAACTGACATGATTGTGTAACATTTTGCGGAAAATTGGGGTTGAAGTTTTGCTATGGCTTGGCATACTTTATTTTTGTTTTAGGTGATTTATAAATCAACTTTAATCTGTCCATAGGTGGATATAATAACTTAGAAGTTACATCTTAGCTGCAGTCATGATGGATAGAAAACTTTTTGAACACAAAACTGGAGCAGAGCTGACAGCGTGATCCCAAAAAGAAAAACTTTGAGGATCACTAAGGAAATAGGTCTGAATGAAAGATGATCCCCTGTTCCTCTCTGACTGTCTCGTCCTCCCTCTGTGCTCTTCCAAACTCTTCTTGGGTTTGATACTTTATGCTGTTTCTCTCACCAGCTTCAGACGCCAAACGGCCAGCGAACCTGAAATCTAGCACTAAGCTTGTTTTTGTTTGCTTATTAATGCAGGAAAAAATGGAAATAAGCAAAGGATGTGTGATGAATATTGAGTAGTTTTAAGCTTTGAGCAACACATGCCCATTCTTGTATATAAATGCATAAATTAGTATGTAAATGATGATAACTTCTGCTTTATCTACTGATGTGTCAGTTATCTGGTTCATTACAGGTTGGTCAGTATCATCATTATCACTATAAAGACGAGGTTTTACTCCAAATTAAGGAGGCATCTCTAAGTTTGGATGGAGAATTGCTCACACTATGATCTTACTGAAATTATTCTGTGCAACTCTCAAAAGTGTTCATAAACTAGATGCAAACAATGACGCAGTGGATTTTTAATCTATATTTATGAAATGAATACAGACAAAAAACTAAACTAATACAACAAACTAGCTTTAAAACTTTGTTTTGCAGCTGGATGCTGAAAAGCATTTGACAGAATAGAATGGACCTATTCATGTATTACCTCCGCCAAGGAGGTTATGTTTTCCCCCGAGTCTGTTCGTTTGTCTGTCTGTTGCCTTGGCGGAGGTCTGCGCTCTCCGAGTGCTTTTCTAGTTGATCTTATTATCTATTTTTTTATTCATGTATTATTTTTCACATGGTCTATATTTGTCTTATGTACGCAGTGTCTATATTTGGGAATAGTTTCCAAATTGATATTTTGTTATTTCTTGCAAATCCAGCTAATTGAATATCCCATCTGGTCTTTGGCCATTTTTGTGTTTTAC
>CAFUXE010000516.1:49728-79568 GCA_903364295.1 Serranus cabrilla
TTAAAGATCTTGTAGTTTGTTCCCCCCCTGTTGCGCATCACTCTTGTACAAGACAGGTAGCTGTGTAGTGTGAACAGTCCAGTGATCTGAGGACTGTGAAAGTCAGGTAGTCTGAACTGAGCATTAACTGTCAGTCAGATTAAATGAAGGTTGATAACATTGGTTATATTATTGTTACAATAACCAGTGAACCAAAAATGCAATTCCACCACCTAACTGTTCATATATTTGTGTAAAAAGCAAATTGATGTTTTGAATAATGCATGAATTCTGCATCCAATTTAATATTGGTCTAATTAAAAAGAAAAAAAGCACAGAACAGTAGCCAACAAATAAATAACCAATTCCTCACATTCTTTTATAGTTGAATATTGAGTCAGTGATGAACTTTTCATCGCTGTTTGTGTGTTGATGTGTGACAACAGGCTGGTCTTGTGTGTATTCATGTTAAGTGGAACACAGTGGACATTACAGAGCAGATCTGCCTTTGTGCTGCACTTTTGTCTTCTGTTTTTCATCTGCCTTAAATCAATAATACGCTGTTTTGTTGCTTTTTTCCCTGACAGGGTGATTCTTGGGACTTGTTAACTATTATCCAGTACTGTGTGACCTTGAAATAAGTTTGACAGATAATTATACTTTCACATGGATAGTGACCATGAAGGAACAGTCATTATTATTGACTGGCTGCGTGAGGCAAGAAATAAATGTCCGTGAGGGGATGTCTTTCCTCACACAGCTCAATATCTTCACGACTCAAACCATTGTATTCCCAACCATTAAACACCCAATCCTTCTCAATCTATGACACAAAGAGCCTAAATTATTTTATAGCCATGCTTTTCACCACAGATACTGATCAGTATGCCCTAGGTGGCTCCACGTAGCCGGGTACAGGATTTTCAGTGTATTGACTGTGTTGTAATGACAGCGCTTAGAGCAGATGAGAGGCTGTTCTGTGGAAAGGGAGGGAGGTGAAGCTGACACACTGAGACTCAGTACTGGCCGGGAATCCAGCAGCTTCAATTTGACAGGCTTGATTTGATTTGGTGTGTGTGCGAGGCAGTGGTCTCCACAAAACTGCACTGAGATGCAATTCACAGAGACGATACGGCCAAGCCCGGACTCCTTTATGTCAGAGTTCTAGGGAGAATATAGAAGTCTGAAAAGCCTTTGTAAAGTCTCCTCAGCTTTACTAGACATCCTTGGGAATTTTAGACTTTTCTAACTTTGCCTGTATCATCACTTGTGCCCCCAAACTTGGTGAGACATGGGTAAGGATTGATTTGAAATGTGTTGCCCTCCAGACATGTTATAAAGTATGTAAAAGCACTCAGCTAAGATAAATGTCTTATCAAAATTGTTTTCTTCTGTCAAACTTTTTTTTTTTTTCCAACTAAGCAAAGAGGCAGGAGAATGGATCTATACTGAGAACTGGAAACAGCATTGGAGGCATGATCCTGTTAATTGCTTTAACAGTATGAGCAGATGTTGTTGAACACAATGATTAAAAGCTGCAGTTGGTAACTTTTATAAAAATACTTGTCATATTTGATGAAACTATCATTACATGTCGACAATAATATGACACAGATAATTTGCAAAAAGAAAAAAAAAGAAAAAGGTTTAGCACACCAACCGATTTAATCAAGATTATGTTACTATATTGCCTGTTTTTTTTCACATTGAATGCCTCCAAACAGAAGGAACAGGTCTCACTTTACTTCAAATTCTAACAATTGTTTTCCAAGTTTAAAGCTGTAGCTTTACATGTGTCTATTTAAATGTTTTTTACTCGAAAGCTGATGTACCTAAATAAAAAAGAAAATCCGCTGGTGATGGTTATGGCCAAAAACCAATGAAACAACAGCCAAAATTCCAATTTCAAAACTTCATAACCTGAAACCAAAAACTGATGGGTGATTGCAGTGTGTAAAGTCCACTATTTATGTACAGTATGTGAGCAGTGTGCATAGAGGGCTAGCGTTAAGGAAGACATCGGAGAGATCTAGTCATTTGTATGAGCTCCAAAATTATCAGCTAGTATTTAGTATATAGTTTGGTTATAGTATATAGTATAGTCTGTGCGCTTGTTAGCTTGTAACTGGTGCTCACAGACATAGCATTAGTGTTAGTGTGTTCATATTGTCACATTGTTATTACGTTATGACATACTGTATATACAGTATATACACATCTCTGCCATAATTACAATATTGATATGAAAATCCCCAACAAGTTGACAGAATTGGTTCCTTCGGTATGTGACGAATGAAACTCTGAGTCTGAAGGCAGAATTGCTTATGTAGATCATGATTTGTCCTGTAGCATATAAAAAACACCACATGGTCACTAAGGTGAAAAACTTTTATTAAAGTGGGGGTTTTGTTTGTGTAGAAAGCACATTTATAAGGTCACAAGTTTCTGAGTGTCACACACTAAACACTAGTTCTCCTGGTTTCATTTCCTGGAGCAGGTGAAACATGGCCTTCAACATCGAGCGCTGCCAATGATAAATAATGTGATGCTCGTCTGCTGAAAGCCTCAGAGAAGATTGCTGATAGTATAGAGAAGAGATTGGATACCAAGGTGTGAGGAACAGCATGCTCAGCTGTAAGAGGGGCTTCTGGGCTGTGTTGTATTTCTCTGCTAAGCTTCCCACTTGCCACAACACTTGATGGCAAGCCAGCACTGTTATTTTGACCAGACAAATTCTGCTACAGTCCAGTAAAGTGTCAGTGTCATTGTCAGGTGCCTCCTAGGTCTGCTCGAATGTAAGCAATATGAAGCCTCTTATGAATTTAGTAAATACATTTCTGGCTTTAGTTTAGGCATAACGAAGGAAAGCAAAAAAGAAAAGTGTGATTAGTAAAATCATTCCACCTACACTGACAGAACCAGCAAGCAAACACATCTACATGCAACCCATGTCCACTTTTGCCACTCCACTTTCTATTTGTCCGAGTAAATCACTTTCAAGATTGCTATCTCATTGAAACGCAATTTTTTGTTGCCAGCCAACAGTAAAGCCCCAGTGACGGTCCACAGAGAGCTGCATTTTCTCCGTAGAAAATAACATTCATATGCTTCCCGTTTGTTTGATTCATTCTCTGCCTCATACCTAATTTAACAGTATTTGTACTCCTCGCCTTATTGCTTTATCATTTATGGACAAAGCACCTTGAGCAAAGTTAAACAGCGTGTGATAAGAGTTTTCTCACAGTTCAGGTTTACAGTTGCAAGCTTCAATGTGTTTACTCTAATCAAAATGTCACACAGTCGATTTTGGTATATGAGCAAATGAAAAAGTGCTGTACACTAGTCTGCTAGCTAAACAAATTTAGCATCTTACTCAGACCATCGGGGATATAACTAGTATATGATTGTGTTTTATTCCCATTTTGCTGTTTTCCAGTGAAAATAACAAACACCGTCTTCTTTCCCTTAATAACTACTCTTCCAGGCAGCCTCTTGATCTGAAGCAAAACATGAAAAAAAGCAGGTTGAAAAGCGACTCTTACTAAAGGTGTGGGAGTGGTTGACCTTTCTCTTGTGGTCCAAAGACTCCATTAGGTGCCAATGAAAATATAAAATGATCATCTTTGGCACAGCTTTGAAAAAAGGTGTCATAGGTTTCCTGTCTGCTACAAATTGAAATGTCTCCTCAGACTGCAAACTGAGCAGGGAGCCAACACAACCCGATCTTTGGAGCCGAAGCTGTCTGTTCATTCCAGGTGTTACTATCAAAAGAATATCAAGATTACTTAGTACAACACTGTTAATGATAACTAAATAAAAAGCACTCCTGTCACATAAGCTCCAAATAAATAGTGATGGCCTTTTTCTAGCCTTTAAGTAAGTAAGTAGAAGCCACTTGGGAGGCTTAATGACCACAAAACCAAGTGCTAATCAATGTGCCCTGCCTCCTGTGGATTTCCATTAAGATGCATGTAAAATAATGGGGTCTAACACTGAATAACTACACCTCAGAGGCAAAATGGGATGACATGTTTTTCACTTCAATCTGTGATCAGTTTGCTTCTTGTTATCCCCTGCTGATAAACTGCAAGACAACAATGTGATGTAAAACTGCAAACATTATACTGCCTGTTGTAACCTTTGTGGCTAAAAAGCCCCCAAGCACACAGGAAGTGCTGTGTTTAACATTTCCAGCTTAATCTTTATGGACAGCCTGGAGCAAGGTCTTTGATTCTCTGATAAAGTCTTAGAATTTATTTATTTAGCACTTTTCTGGCATTACTAAACACTAATCTAATATTGCCTGTAATAGCTCCATGTTATAACAACCCAATTATTTATTAGCCTTCTTAATTCATGGGAAAGTGTAAACAGGTGAGATTTAAGAGACATTGAAATGCCTCAACACCACCAGAATCTTAATTCAGAGAGAAAGAAAAGAGTGCTGCCTGAAAAGTCAATCTCAATTTGGCATTCAAACTGCTGATGTCAGAGTACGACCACGCTGCTGATTGATGAGTGATATGACCAACATGTCCTAATAGCTAAATGACAGGATAGGTTGCCTGCCAACGATTCTCAAAATGACATAGATGACCGTTCCATTTCATGGTGTGAAACAGTCGCACGGTCGGAGTTTCACAATCACAAGGTTAATGCAACGATTCTTCAAAGCAAACGACTGCATAGGTAATTTGTTCCTTCCCTGAATACAACCCACAAGAGCTTCTCCTAAATTGGCTTCCTCAACATGTCCTCACACTTACACGTAACAGTCAGAGTTTTTAACGTTTGTGAAATGGTCACAGTTTGATCTGGTGAGCTTGTGTTTAATTTTCTACTATTTAGACAGATTTACAACAATCACAATTGTTCTTTATCCAAAACTGGACTGGTTGGATACAATGATCAAACTGTCAAGTATGAATCAAGATTGTGTTATTGCCTGAAATTATTTCAGGGCTACACACGGACGTTAAGTTACATATGAAATACGGTTAACTTTTTTGGTTTCTCTATTTTCGCCTCCGCGCCTCACTCCCTCTCTAAGTGGACCTTGTCTTTCTTTAAACTACGTATCCTCACTTCTGCCTTTGTTGCCCTTTACACTGTATCCCCTGACTTTCTTCTTTGCTCCTGTCCTTCTTGCGATGGGTGATAATTAGCTGCTTGCACAACTGAAAAAGCTGTTTTTCGGGGTGAGGATGGAGAGGATCTGAGGCAAGCACAGTAAAAAAAAAATACCACATCAAACATTACTTTGATTGCTTTACAGTCCTGATATCAACATTAAATGAAAAAGGATGTGAAGCTTTACTTTTTCAGACTGTTTGTTCAGAAAGTTTTAGTTGCCCAAACTTCGCAAGACCTGGAGGCAGAAGATCATTTTGAAACACTCACATGGGAATAAACTGACAAATGACCTCCTTTGTCTTGTAGGTATGAGGACTTGCTGAAATCTTCCCACTGTTAACAGTGGTAATGTCGCCATAGCAACTCAATGAGGCAGCCGTGCTCTGAACTCCAGTGCGTGTGAACTTTAATCTGCTGAAACCTTAAAGTCTCCTGCAGCAGGGACATGCGAAAGTGCAGCCTAATAAACCAAAGCGCATCTTTTCTCAGAAACAAGTCTGGAGTTGGCACCAGGCAGTGGGAGTGAATGTACATTATGTTAAAAGAAGGATAACATTTAAAAACTAAGTCCAAAGTGGTTTACAGTTTTCATAATCCGTCGAGGTATGGAATCAACAGCTTGCAGGAACCAAAATGTTTCCAAAAACTTCTTTAAAAGCCAAATGTGTATGAAGTCAAAAGTAATCCGACCACTTTGAAGAACTTGTATGTTTTCTCAGTATCCAATCGATTTCCCCTGCAACTCTTCTTCATCCTTGAGTCTTTATTATTCTTATTCTCCATACATAGCTCATCTGCCTTCCTCTTTGAAGTCGCCTTGCTGCTTTGTGGTTTTCATGCGATCGATCCTGAAATCCAAACAGATGTGTGTGCAGTGAGAGCTGCCTGTGCTGTGCTGTCTGCTGCTCTCACCGTTATAAACTCGGTCCAGAGAAAGGACCGGCTTTGCACTGTTTCAGAGGAGACTTCAAATAAACTGTCTAGCTTGAGACAGCTGCTATATAAATATATATTTGGATAGAATTGCATAGAGTCTGACTGAAACTCATACCTTGTCGAAAAGCATACAGTGAGGATGAGGATGGATGTGACACCAGCCATAAAACTAACCACGGGAGTGTGGCCTTAAACACAAACACTTCAGCATAAATCGACAGAGATATATTTCAGCGAGTTTGTCTGTTTCATGAAATGCCAACTCCATTCTTCAGCCATTGTTTATCAATTTTTATGGCTCATTTTGGTTCTCTCTCTTCTCTTATGCCGAAACAACCTCAATCAATTCTGTTTGTCAGCCCGACACCGCAGCAAATCCTCCCTCAGGCAACACAAAACCACCTGACAGCTCACATTACAGCGAAATTGTGCCAGCCACTTCTCGGACATGGACTTTGAAGGAATAAGCAGTTGATTATCACTTGTGAAAACGCTTTTCTTTCAGCTTTCTTATCAGTGTGGAGGATGACCTTCAGAGCTGTGTGGTGGGAGGCGGGAGCCATCAGAATAAATTACAGTCTGCTGCCCTTGTCAAAGTAGTCCTGCTGGTGGTTGTGACAGGGGTGTGTGATTCTCTCCAACTCTCTCTCACACACACTCTACTTCTTATAAAATGACACACTGCACTGAAGGCTACAATTATTACTGTAAGCTAGGTGGGCACGTACTGGATGTAAATGAGACAGAATAAAAAATTATGGGTATAGATTAACTCATAAAATAGCTGAATATATTACTCAGTAAAAGACACTTGAATCTATGTTGTGATTTATCACCATAAAGGCTTGACAAAGGCAGAATAAGCAGAGGGAAAAAAAGGCAGAGTGATTACCCCGCCTGCTCCAGCCCCCTGACACGCCGGGTCAGTCTATCATCAAGCCAGTAGAGCAGCCAAGGCCCTCATACAGAGCAACTTCTAACCTTTCCTTTCATAATTCACCCGCATCTCACTCACTGTCTGTCACAGTCATATTCATTCTCTGTGAAATCTTCTTCCCCGTCTCCTCTCCTCAGACGGCTCCTGATCCCAGGATTAGATGGCTACATTTTAAAGAGCAATAACTAGGATTTTTATTGGTCCCAGAGCGATGAATGACCACCATCCATCTGCAAGGGAGCCGACAGCGTTGTTGATCAATATCAATGACTTGAGGATCACTTCACGAGGCGCTGACATTTCTCACTTTCCAAAAGTTATGCTCCATTTTGGAACCTTATCACATTTTAAGCTGTTCTGAAAAGGAGCTGGCAATACAACATGTTTCAGTTACCAAGTGCTGAAAAGCGCTGGAAGAAGCCAAAAATTTAAACCCTTTTTAACATCGACATTCTGATTAACATCATTTGATATTCTTGTTGGATCTCAGAGAGGAAGCCTAAAAATTCAAGCCTGGATGCCTGAGAACAGTCAGGTCCAAACAAAATAAGATGGTACATACCAACAATATCTCGCTGGAACAACAAGTCCTCAAAGCATATGACCGCAGAGGATGTTTGTCTCTTCACATCAAGTACGACCCAGAGCTGCATTTTCAAAAGTAGTCACTGTCACTCTAAACTTGCTTAGTATTGTGAAACAGTCTCAGCAAACTAATTGCCAAAGGTTTGGGGGGAAAGCACATAGTTAGGCTGAGGATGAGTCGGTTATATAACTACCAAAAGTGAGGTACACAGGTCACCTGAAAGTGTGACTACGCATTTATGTTAACCTATGTTACTTTAAGTAATCAGGTTGACTTCCTAAGCCACTAGAAGGCACCAAAACTACAAACAAACACATTCTGTACAAACAACAGAAAGTTATTTCTTGGAGGAAGGACAGTTTTGGTGAAGACAGGTTTAGTTGGAAATAAGTCACAAAAAAAACATGAACATTTGTAGTATGCAACCCCGTCTCCAAGGATTACTTTTATATAACACAATTTTGAAAAACAACAGTCTTTTATACAATATATGTTAGGTACTAAAGCGTTGTTATGTTAAGGCGCTTGGTTAAGGTGTGGTCTCGATATTGATTAAAATTATTGACTTGAAGCACAGAAAAGGACTTTTTTACCACAACGTAATTGGCAAAACAAAACATAATTTCATAAATACTTTGATAAAATGGCTAGACTAAAGGTTGGGTGAAAATCCTACCATCATAAAACGAGTGAGATACAATCATTGTGAAATCTAGGTAAAAGACACACTTTGCAGCAGTCTTTCCTCAAAGTCATCCATGGTGTTGCTCTTGGTTTAAAAAATAAAATGTGACAGAATGAAAAATGACAAAAGGGAATAGCTCAAACCATGCCTCATGTCACCGGTCTATACCAATCACACATGACCAATGGCTGTGTGAAGTGGACATGATCGTCGGAGTGACGATTGTGGAAAAGTTATCTGAAGCACATATCTCAGAATCAAGGACTATATAGTAGTGTAATGGTGAGTTACTACAAAAAACAGACTGGAAAATGTTGTGAATTAATCATAAGATAATCATTATGGACAGGATGAAAATGATTGGGCAGGACAGGAGGGTTGAATCTTCTATTTCTCTCCCCGGCCTTATTTACATTTGTCGGGCCCTCCCCTTGAGATCGAAAAAAAATTCAATACTTTCCCCAAGAGCCCAAAAAAATCAAACAAACAAACTCTGCAACTGACCCACAGCTCCATATCAAAACAGAAAAGCCAAAGATAAAAAAAGAAAAACACCACAATACCCAAGCAATCTTTTGCAAAGCTTCTGTCAGATAACAACAAATCTCATTAGGCATCAACACTGCATCCCCCCAGACATCTTCTGCAGTATGGGGGTTGCAGTATCACAACCTTGGACAGTGATCCCAATGCATTTTTTGCAGAACATAAGCTCCATAAGCTGTAGACTGCCCAATTAAACTGTAGTCTTTAACCTTTTCACAACTGATCTTCATTTGACATCAGTGAAGCAGCCCATGAGACAGTGATGAGGAAAGTGAAGCTGTGAAACAGACACAGGATCGATCATCTGTAAGTAAAACGCATCGTTGTGACCCGTAGCGCGCATGAAGGCATCTTTTTGACGTAACTATTTGATCTCAGTATTAAATAATAAATCTTACAAGGGCAGATCTAAAATAAACCTAAAGGGTGAAAAAAACATTTAAACTCTTTGTTGCACTCCCAAAACAGTCAGACTCCCTTCAGCAAAAATAAAAATTGCATTACCCTCCCTACCTATTGTAGAAAGACTCCCATCAGATACAGGGCAAAGGAAAATCACAGGAGAAATGTGTGGCTTCAACATTTAATTCCAGTCTTTTCAGGGTTATTTCTGATGCCTGAAGTGTATTTTGAAGTTCTTTATAGTTGCTTGATGGGAATCAGATGCTGTAGTTTAGATTATTTAATCACTGATTTAGGTTGAGCGCTAACCAATCAGAAAGAGCAAAATGTAGTGAAGCAGATGTGGCAAGAAGTTAGCATTTCTGCTAACAGCAACACTAGCTGGCTTGAGGCTATGTTAATGCATGATAAAGCAAAATCAATCATCTGCTGGCTTTGGGGAGCAGTCAAGCCTTCTTTCTGTCCTTTGTGTGTTAGGAAAGTACACTGTTGGGCTCATCAGCTCCCACGATGGTTTATAAATGCTGAGAGAATTTTATTATTTAATTGGTCAAGTTAAAACCTAACATAAAAATCATCAGTGCACTGCAAATTCTTCAGCTTGTAGGCTGCTGGTAAATACTGTTTATTACATTTATAAGGGTACAGCGTCACTTGTGCTACAGAATATGACTTGGATGTCAATATTAATGTGTATCTGGACTGAATAATGATTCAAGAATGTTTGCAGAATCCTGCTGAGAAGAGAAATCTGTAATTTTATTCAACATAACGATGCCTTTCATTTGGTGGTCTGAAATTGGGACTGAAATTAAAACTTTAATGCATTCAGTCACATCATCTCACATCATCAATCACATAGATTTCCATTAACAATGGTGGTTGTTTATGAACAAACATGGTCCCAATCTTTGTCTTTGTTTGGATTGAGAGCAGCAGAAATGGCAAACTGTAAAAGGAGCTAATAGTGGATTCCTCAGTAAAAATGATGCTCCGTTTGACTTTTGGGGTCACAAAAAGTGTAAGTAAGCTTCAGATAATGTTGATGCAATGATGGAACCCTTTTGCAACCACTCAGTGTAATATATCAATTAATGACTAAGTAATAAGTAATTCATGAGTCATGCCTAGTTTTCTGCTGCACAGGGCGGATTCACAGTTAATTAGGAACGACTCATGAAGAAAGTGGTGTATGTATAATCACATTTATTTATTACAAATTATTATGTCATTTTTCATTTTAATTTCAATTTTAAGTTTCTCGTTTTCTGTTTTCTAGTAAATCACCACTATGTAGTCCGTAATACAGAGATACACATGAACTTCTTATTAGCGGCTCATTAATGATTAAAAATGTTCCAGATTCAATCCTCAATCATTCCTCAGCAACTCCTCAGAAATGTTTGTACCTTGCTGCAAGTGCCAATATTAAAGGCCAACCAAGTGATACAATTTTTTCACCCAAACCCACTAAAAGATTAAAATTTCTCCCCGGCTGTGCCAGAGAGCTGTCAGCGGTGATACACAAAGTCTAAAAGGTCTTAATACTCCTTTTCAGGAAGTGCAACAGCAGAGAAAAGTTACATATTTTTTTATTGGAGACAGTACAAGAAACTAATCCAAAGGTCTGAGCCATAGTGCCAAGAAGTTCAAGGGGAAGAAACAGCACTTTTGATGTTTAATATTTCTAAATAAATGGTATCCACATTCAGAACATCTTCTGCCAACAAGTGGTGAAGTAAAACCCCAACAGAAAAATGGACTATTTGTTATTTCTCCATTTACTAAAAGAACACAATCCCACTTGTATCTCTATATACGGAAAATGTAAGAACACTGCAGGGAGAGAAGTGGAGATGTCCCTGTGTGTCCTCATGAGTCCTAGACTACAATGACTCATGATTCATTGATTCCTGTCTTCTGTGAGGAAGTTTTGATTAATTCCCATGAAGGTAATTCGAATCCTAATCCACATTAATTCAAAACAGGCATTTGTCAACTGATAAAGGTAAAGCCATTGTTTCATCAACATTTTAATTACGGTGTGAAGGAGTGTTGTAACTCTCTCTGACCATCGGGTTGTCACCAAGTCAGCATCACATAAATCATTAACATTATATATAAACTGTGTCAGTCTTTTCAGTAACTTAGTGTTTCCTGCAAACAACTATGGTGTTAAATAAGTCCAAACAAACACTGTGATAAAAATACCACAGTAGAGAAACTTGGAGTGGTATCCGATATTCTTAAAGGTCAAATGAAATGACTGAAAGTAGCTCAACACTAACCTGTTTCTTATTACCTAAAGCTACAAGAGCAAAGTTCAGTTTGTTTCACTTGAATAACCTGAACAAACAATATGTCATTTTCTGCAGCTAGGGGTCTCTCAATCAAAACAATAACAAAAGATGAGTTAATGATGTCGGGAAGTAGTCGAGTTGCTGTCTTCATCACTACTGCCGCCGCCACCATTTGCATGATTTCAGTTTGCTCCTTCAGAGACCAGGTGATTAAAACCGTAGAAACACAGAATATGTAAATGTCACTGATGGGGCCAAGCGGCTTCTTATGTTTGGCCAGCTTGTTTCTTTTATTACTTAAGATCCAGACATCCAATGACTTTTATCCAGTTAAAATATATATTTCAAAACAACCAAGACCAGACATTCGAATGCAGAAAAGTTACAGTATATACCGTTCATGGTTGGACTTTCTCTAAGCAGCTAGAATTTTAAAGAATTCAACAGAGTGACGACCATAGAAAAATATCTCTCAACCTCAGCTCTACTGAAAATTTTATTTCAGCTCATTTTTATGTTTTTATGACCATGAACTTGAGTGTTTTGGGTCACTCTGACCACTCGCGTCAGTGTTGTTTCCCGTTGGACCAGGCAGTTGTTTTCAGCAGAAAAAGACACACAAGAACAGCCACTTTATGCCACCTGGCCAGCACTAAATCAGAGACGGACAAAGTTTTCAGCTAGCTAGCATTTGGCCGCTAAAAGAGCTGCTATATTTCTCAAGAGTAGGTGGAGACCCAAACCGAGCTAAAAGAAAGTGAATATTGGACTGTGTGACCAGACTCCAAATGAATAATAATGTCGCTCCAAGTTGCCGGATGTCCATGGAAGAAGATCAGATAATACTGCTTTATTTTGTTATGTTCTTTAATGAAATATTGAATTATATCCACAGTCAGTGGATAAATCAATGCCTGACTACCAACACATTCAAGAGAGCAGGTTGCAGTATCAATGCTGGTCTTACATGACAGGAATAAGATCAGACTGTGATATTATTCCCTTTAAACGAAGCCAGTATTGTAGGTTTTTTTGTTAATGTCTGTGGTTTTATCCTCGTGTCATGTGTACTTTCTCTACTGCACACAGCATTTCAAGATCCATTTCTGCGCCTATAATTCAAAGTTTCTATGAGCCTGTAATTCATCTTTGCTGCCAGCCATCAACATTTCAACTGATTTCCCGCATAGTCTTTTCATGCAATATCCATTACTACTGCAAAGTTGAGTAGCATGAGAATTAATTAGTTAATTATTAACAATTTAAGATCAAGGGCCTCGCTGCCTTTTCCCATATTAAGCGAGACGCCTTTCCCAGGGAGCTAACTGTGACAGCACTAAAGAGCCACATCATCCAAGTCACACAGCTCACCCTCTATTCATGAACATTTTCAGCATAAATGGAAGTTTATAAGACGTGCCATTTTCCAGAATTAGGCATTTTGGGGGGAAAAACACTGTGATAGTATCCTTTGGCTTTGATGCAATGAGCCACTGTTAATTGGCTATAAATGTTATGATTGATAGTCTTAAGGAGACAGAGACAAGCTCTTAAGCTCATACTAACAGGCCTCCTGCTGCTTTATTACACTACATCAATAACCCTGCAGTATCTCCAGCACTGCCTGCGCTCACACTGTTACTCTGCTTGTCCCCTTTCTTTCACTCATCAGATACAGGCCTCCCAGGGCTCCCTCTGTGAACAAGTTACGTGCCTGTTTTGGGCTCCTTTATGAACAGTTATCAATCTAGGCTGGCATCTTCCCTGCGTACTTGTGATGAATGCACACAAAGAACGCTTCAGAGAGAACTGAGTTCAGCTTCTTCATAAGTCTAATGCTCAATACAATATATCAAAGCTTTGTAGGGGAAAGGACCGTCTTTAATGGTTAGTGAAATTATTTGTCATTTCGAATATTCTTCATGCGGGTCAGCCCAGTGCAGATTTATTTGTATTATTTAATGTGCATTTTCTCCAAGGAAAATCAATTTATTCTACTAGCCTATACAAATAATCTGTTTCTACAAACATGTCTGTAGACACCTTTTCCAAATAAGCAACTGTGCTAACTCTGTGCTTTCATGAAGATTAAATAATAAATGGTAAGGTGTTTATTTATGCTTGCCAGAGGGGCAGGAATCTAGCTCTTGGTTAGTCGCTAAAACGTGTTTTCAGGAGTTCTTCTTGATCTGCGCATGTCTGACTTTTGAATAATGAATCAAGATCTATTCTTGGATGGTGAGAGTTGCACCTTCTCTTCCTTCTATGACTGACATATTTGTGTGACCAAAATATGGGGAAAAACAACAAAAAATATACAGTATGGTGTGAGGACAAAAAGTGAGAAATATGACTTTTCTTGTTTCTTGTTTTATAGCCTATGACTTGACTTGACCTCCCCAAGACAAAGTGACTTGGGACTTCCTTGTGCCTTGGACGAAATTAATTGAATCACATGTCAAAGACAAGAAGATACAAAATGACCACAAAGCAACACAAAACAGCTAAAAGACAAATAAATAACTTACAAAAAAGACCAAAACAATTGCAAAGTGACACAAACTGACCAAAAGAGACAAAAAATCTTGAAAGAAACACAAAACGGGCCACAAAATGACACAACTTGAAAGTGAAATAAATGACCACAAAGAGCCAAAAAACAAGTAAAAAACAACTACAAAGATACACATTTGAACTTCAAAATCACAAATGACCACAAAGAGACAAAAAAATAATAACAAAATGACCAGAACAACTACAAAAATATACATAATATCTATAAAGAGACACTAAATTAGCAAAAAAAGAGATACAAAACAACTTTAAATAGACATCAAATGACCACATATTAACACACAACTACAAAGACACACACAATAACAGAGGGATGCACAATGACTACAAAGAGAGTCAGAGCAAAATGAGGCTGAACTGTGTGTCTTGCTCCGTTGTAGGAGAGGTGGTGAGGCCTGAAGCACGCAGTGGGCCTCTGGCCCCATCGTCTCATAATCCCCCCATGTGCGCATTTTAGGAGAACAAATGATTTGGAATCCAAACACCAAAGATATCCATTGGCAAACATATTCACAAATCAGAGTAAGGTACATATTTGAAGGTTGTGATAAGCCTACATCTGTCCAAGCACTAATGTTGGCAGACGCTCTGCAGCAACTGCACAGGGACGCTCATAACCTTGTGCCTCATTCGGAGGGCTGAGCCACTACTTTTTTAAAAAGTCCCACACACTCACACTCACTGGCTGAGAAAACTTCTATATAGTATGTTTTTTTTTATTTACCCAATGCATCTTTACACACAAAGGAATATCTCCATATGTGTGAGTGTGTGTGTTTGCAGTAAGTGTTCCTTAATGTGTGTGTGGGCACACTGGCGTGAGTGCTCGTTGTTTGTGTGATTGTGTGAGCGTGACAAGTGCCTTAAAAAAAAAAGCTGATATCCAAGAAGATCTAAAGACAAATAGCTGCAAAGGTAGCGGGGCCTAGCATGACAAGTGTAGATAAGCGATTATGTGTTGGTTTCAGTGGAGCAGGTGATTCCTCAGCCCCGCAGGCAGGGGGTGAGGCATTTCAGCGGCGTGGAGAGACGGCAGAAACATCAAAAACTCAGCGAGCTGGAGCTCCGGCTACGCCTTTGCAAGATCAATGATAGGGGTTACATCTACAGCTGTTCTCGCAGGAGGTTTTGTTGCTAGAAGTGTGAAAAATGAATCACTGCACTGATGTGGTGTGTTCATTATGTCCACTTTTTCGATGTGGGAAAAAAGCTCATTGGTAAACATGAGACAAAAGCCTGGAGGAGGATTAGGAAAGGTCGCTGATGAAGCAGATAAACAAAAGTTTAAAAATGGAACGGCTTATTAAATTCATTGTGGTGCGGTTTGCGAAAGGGAATAGTAATGTCAAAAATAATTAGAAACTCTATTTGTTAACACTAATGAGACAGAAAGTGTGTCTCTGGTTTTCCTCGCTGCAGTACCTCCCCATGTCCTGTTGATGAAGCTACAAACCTGCTGTCAGCATGGTCGCACATCCTGCATCCTCCCACTGCGACAAAACTTAAGGCTCACATGAATAATTTGTCCATCTGGGAGCAGTCTATTTAGCATAACTGACTCATCTATCCAGGCATGAAGCGTGGGGACGGCCACCAACACATAAGTCAACTTTTTTTTCTTTTTCTGGAAAATTTTCTGGGTGATTTTACACCAAATAGATTTACAGAGCGCTTTTT
This sequence comes from Serranus cabrilla, assembly GCA_903364295.1. Taxonomy (NCBI): domain Eukaryota; kingdom Metazoa; phylum Chordata; class Actinopteri; order Perciformes; family Serranidae; genus Serranus; species Serranus cabrilla. The sequence continues at coordinate 65,484 of CAFUXE010000516.1, forward strand.
TTTATTCCAAGTTCACAAGTGCATCTAATTGTCTGTAAAGATGCCACCCACTGATATATGAATAACTGATCCACCTCGGGATGAAAATAAGATGTATGGCACTCACTTGGTTTCCATATGGCAGCAATGCTGGATAATTACTCCGTAATTACCTTGAATGTTTGCACTCTGGACCATTTGCCTCGCCAGCTGTCATTGCTGAGGCATCTGCTGGATATCGCAGCGTGCAGTGGCTCACACCTTGGTCCCCCTTTGACCACCCAGAGCCACATGCTCATTAACTAACTCATAAAAAGTAAAGGCAGCAGCGCCTCTACCTCCCCTTCCAGCTTATTTGTTCCTTTACCCACCGGTCCTCTCAATAAATGCCATATCTTCATGACTTAATAGGATCTTCAGGCGCATTGCATCGCTGTGAGTTCATCCTTAATAAACAGAGGCGGCTGCTTCTTTGCTGGCTTCTTGAACCGAGGCCCAACTGCAAATCAGACTGGGACTGCCATAACTGAACATTAATGAGTAGATTATTGGATATTGATAAAGTGTCTTACCTTGTCTCACACTTGCAGGAAAAGTATATTCACACATCTCCCAACATGCATTCAAAGAGCCTGAAAAATCCAGACAATGTTTTTGTTTTTATTTTCTGAGTGGGTTTAAAGCTACAGTGCGCATCTTTCACCTTGAGGCACCTTTTTAATTCTTCCCTCTCAGTTGGTCAAGGTCCCGCCTTAACACTTGTCACTCATCTTGACGAGCTGTCTCCTATGAATGCATCCAGCCTGAGGCTGAGGTGCCATCAATAAAAGACACCACAGGCACAGTCAGTGAACACTGATGATCTGTGGTACGTGAAGCAGTTCTCTAGTCACACGGGTACTGAGCTCGGATTCCCACAGAAAGCACCACAAACTGCCCTAAGCAGGAGTAAAGACAGCGAAATATTTACTTCTTTGCACATTTGGCCACATATTTAGACTGCATTTATTGCTAGGGACAGTATCTTGAGTAACTGGGTCATGATTTCTGGAAAGAGACATTGCTGTTGAGCTTTTCCCTTTTTTTTCCTATGAGCACCAGAAGCATTATATTGGAGAGAAGGCAGACATCTCAATGGCCAGTTTCTCAATAAAAAGCACTACAGATAAGAGGAAAACTATGTATTTTTGATTTTGGCTTTTAAAAGTTGCGTATTGCACCTATAATTTGGTTCTTTAAAGAATGAATGTTTATCTGTGTCTGACAGACAAACTGCTTTCTCTGCTTTTGACTGTGTGCTGTGCTGCTGGATGATCTCAGAGGCCTCGCCGGCTCATATCTGACAGGCATATCTGATTCGCATTTTGCAGACAGTGCAGTGGTCCAGGGACAGGTGTAATCTATTTGGATTTCCTGGGTTGCTGTCAAGACTGCAGGAGCATTTTCACCTAAGTCAGTTTTTCAGTAGTCAGATAAGTCATGCATTAATTTCTCTGAGTAATGCTGCTTTCGCTGTTTTGTAATTTACAAGCTGCTGATCTGACGGCCTTGTGTTTATCCATGAAAAATCAAAGCTTCGCTCCTGTCCTTATTTTTTACACACAATTACTCTGGGAAGAGCTGGTTAAGTTAATAATTCACACATCTGAGCCTTTTGGCAACACAAATATGTTTTTCTTACGATCTCTGATTTATAGACCTAATTGGAGTCGACGTCACGGTTACATCACTGGCAGCTGTGTGCGCAGGAAAAATCCAAAATATATATTATTAATTACATATGTGTTGGAATAACCAATTTATAAATTGTTCTCTATATTCTAATAAAGGTTTTTATATTCCCCAGTCAGGTGTCTTTAGATTTTAACAGGTAAGTAGTTATGTCAAAAACGCACGTCTCTAAAAACCCTACAGCGTACCTGGATGTATGAATGTTTGAACATGGATCCAGTTGGCACGGGTCTGCTGTCTGTATGATATGATAATATTCAGAGGGTCGCTTCACCATCGCTTAATCACTTAGCGAGGCAGTGGGAGGTATGAGTTGGGAATTACTATATCAGATATAAATTGGCAGATGGCAATTACATTGGTACACTCATTAACAATGTGCATTAGACATGGACTGCTGCTGTTTAAAGGGGACTGATTATGGTTTTTCTGTCATATTAAATGCTGCATGCCAACGTCAGGGAAACCTCTAATCTGGGCCACTGAAGCTGTCGATTTCTCCCCAATTCCTGCAGTAATGTAGCCTGACGACGTCAGACTCAATTCTGTTCAGAATGTGAGTCTGAAACTGATCCATTGGGCTGTGATTATGGGGCGTTTTTTGATACATCGCATAGAAGCTCCTCAACGGAGCAGTGTCAGACCGAACTGCCCACAGAAAAATGTTGTAGGCGGGGCTTAAGTTTGGCTGCACCCAGGCTAGCAGTAATATGTTTGATTATGCCATTTTTCAAAAAGACGTGGAAACAATGACCAATCAGGGCAGACTAGGAGTACTGTTGTGATTGTGCGTTATATAAAAAAAAGATATTTTATGGAGTAGATCTCTTTAAAAAGCTCTCTTGTCCATCAATAATTCATGTATAGAAACATTTTGTGCATGTTCATAACCTTGTAAGAGAAAGATGAAACACTGTGCATCATTCCGTGTAATGATGGTAAATCATTTTTTGCTTCTGAATGATATTTCAGTCAATAAGGCGCTTACATCCCTGCTGTGCAGGAGCGCTTGTCAAACTTAGAGGGAGTGTGTTTTTGGGGTTGAAATCTCATCAAAGAATCAGTGGGAATCAAATGACATCCAGCCTTTTTGTTGTGTTTGAGAGCGATGACGCATTGCAAACAACATTTAGGCAGAGGAAGAGTTTCATATTTGTTCTATTGATTCTCAATTTGTGAGGCTTTACGTTTTCATACAGTCTGTGACTGCACACAGCTAATCGCTCAGGCTGGGAATCAAATTGCCAATCACATCACTTGTTATTGTGACTATTTGACACGTTGTCGCAGGAAACAGTCAATGTGCCAGCGCATGGGCAGGGCATTGCTAAAGAAATGCAGACAATCTCCTCACTGTGCTCCCAATGAAGCAGAGGAGATGTGCAGAACAATATCATTTGATTTCCCCACAGTGCGGCTTGCAGGCATGCCAGCCTGATTCTCCACAGTCCCTGAGGATCAACACTCCAGGGCTCCTCCAACCCTCGGACTCTGTGTGAAGTTGTTATCCGCCATTTTAAAACTTGGAAAGTTTAGAAAAAAACTTGGTACTTCATGGTTTTAAAGGCTGGCTGAAACTTAAACGTGTTGCTGAGTGAGCATTGCAATTCACTATATAATGCACTACATATATGCATTGTGAAAAGAAGGGAGCAGCTGATAATGACCATCATGACAGACAATCATATTTTAAAATAGATCGTTTTTATTGTTTTGTAGACATGTCATTTGTTTAGTCTGTTTTGAAGAAATTCTATCAAAAAGAAAAACCCCATTATTGCGATTTACCGGCTGGCTTTAAGCTTCACGTATTAACTGCCCGACGACAAATGCAACATCATTTTGTGTGACTGGCTCAGCAGCGAGTGTTCGAAACTGTTTTGAGTTGAGTGCAGTATATAATCCATTCTTTGCTGCTCACTATATTGTGGAAAGGGAGTTGGGAATGAGTGAGTGATTTCAGACACAACCATAGTCTCTATGCTCCCAGGGTTCCAGTTTCCTTTGGTCCTATGTTTCAAGGATCCCAATTTCCTGAGGTAGTATGTCCTTTGGGTTCTAATCTCCTATTGTCCTATGTTCCCAGGGGTCTAATATCCTCAGGACCTACATAGGGTTTAAATCTCCTAAGGTCCTTTGTTCCCGGGGATTTATGTTCCCTGGTTTCAAATTTTCCTTTCAAATTTTTCTTATTTCCTAAGGTCCTATGTTCCAAGGGTACACATTTCCTCAGGTCCTTTGTTTCCAGGGCCTGTTGTTTGTTGTTTGTTTGAAATGACCAGTGCTATCTTACTGCCACAGTCTGCTGACCTATAAGACTGAAGGAATCAGTATTAAGCCTTTGTTGCACTGACTTTGTTGCGACACTCATGAAATATGACAAATATGCTCTAGGAACGTACCGTATCAAAGCCATTGTAGGTAGCTATGCCCAAAGGTAATGTCAAAAAATGAGAGAAAAAGTCAAGATCACTGGTGCTGCAAAAAAATCATTATGAAATGTTAACAGAAGGCTCTGGATGCTTAGAGAAAATTAGAAAAAATAATGAACTGGAAAGAAATATTCACAAAGGCTGCGTGTACCCAATGACTCCAGGAAGGAATACAAAGATGTGTATTAAACCCAGCACCACTGGACTAAAAAGGAACCAGTGTTTGTTGGATATTAATTTCAACACAGCTCCTTTTAGCCCTCTTGGCTTCATAAGCAGCCACACACAGTGTATCTGGCATGGCTAAATGAGAGGATTAATGGTTGCACGTATGAACCTGAAGGTTATTCAACAGAGCAGGGGTCAAAATAAATCACACATAGCGTGCTGAATGACTGTGTGAGGGTCTAATGAAAGAAATTGTAAGCCACACCTGAATTGAGGGGGAGAAAGTGGATGGAAGGTAATTACAGTTCATTAGAAAAAGTGCTTTTGGAGCAGAACTCTGACACTCACTTTAGGGGAAATTAGATTTCAGAGGATCAGCGTGACCTGGTCTTTAAACGGCTTCAGTTTTGCTTTTCTGGAGAAACCGCTGCCTCTTACCATTCGTGTGACTCCCTTATAAGTCTTGATTGGTTCTCAAACCTTCAGTTGTGCAGCAATTAATGCTGCACTTAAACACTTTAGAAGTTTGCTTTGCCTCTCATTAGGATTTCATGCTTTGCTAAGCATTGGAGCAATAATTTGACTGTGAAGAGGGAAACTACTCATGCTGCATTCTCTGTTAAAACAAGCATCAATACATATGTATCTTTGGACCTCACTGCATGCGAAATAACCACTCATTGACAAGTTAACCACACTGCACTTAAAGTACTCCATTCTGACTGCATTTAACCGGAGGAATTATCACAAACAAATGCTGTGATGGTCTGATAAGACTGCCACTCATCTTCTGCCTGTGAAGAGTTCAGTCCTGCACTTGATAGCACAAAAACAAGATGTGTCACCTAATGATAAAAAGGGTAAATTGTGTTTTTCAGGCTGTGAAAAAATAGTCTGATCCTTCTGCGAAAGAGGCTGGTCCAACAAAGAAACAACTGCAGGCTACAGAGACATCCCTCAAAGGAAGGAAAAGAGACTTTTTAAAATACTAAAAAATACAAAATCAACACATTTTAAAGAGTAACATTGAGCATATGGGAGATTCTTGGATAGCAGTGGAATCATAAACTAGTCTTTTATTTCTCCTCTTTGGAAGGCCTTTCTTGGAAGCTGCAGCATCAGCAAGAAACTGCACAGTAAAAAAAAGGGACATAAAACAAATCCAAGTCCATTAAGTCAACCAGCAGCCCGCTGAAAAAGAAAAAAAAATCAAGTGGAGGCAGGATTTAAATATTGGAAATCACACAGTGTAGAATCTGTAGGGAAGGCTTGTTTTTTAAAGTATCAAACACATTAAAACCAGAGAGGACGATGAAAGGAGCATGACAAGAAAAAGCAGGCAGACAAACGTGCTGACAAACTGGCGTCATGCCTTACTATAGGCTCCTTTGACAATTACCATGCCCTGATTTTCACTGTTATTCCTGTGTTGTGTGGTGAACATTATTCTCAGTGTTGATCGTGCCTGTGTCTCGTGATTCATGATTGTTGTATTTTATATTCCACCTGCATGCTTTGTTGAAAACACACCTCAACAAAGCTTGTCAGTGACGGAGGACTGCTGCGACTTATAATTCCAGCCTGCCCAGCATCCTTCTTAAATAGATTGTCACTCAGTGCAGGAAATTATCTCTCCTATAGGTGCCATCTTTGTGCACAGTATGTGAACCAGGGGATCCACCATTTATTGCAGGTGATTCTTTCTAAATCCACACAATGGAAGAATTATGATGGTTGCTATAGAATAAGCTTTTCAGATCCCATTTTCTATTGTGATTACACCAGGAGCGTTATTTATAGTTCTCCCTGTTGCCATGCTATCCGGTCTCTCAGGCACTCTAGTGTCCCAAAGACCAGCACACAGCCTCAGCTTTTTTTTTTTCCTGAAGGGGTTTCACTATTTACTGTACAAGGTTATTTAATTCAAGAAAAACTACGAGTGGTAGAAAAAGATTCAGATCTTCTCCTTTAAGCTGCACGTATGAATATTTCAGTGTTAACCATGGATCAAACGTATGTTAACCATGGATCAAACGTATGCATAATGTCAAAGTGGTCAGTCATGCTGTAGTGAAGAGGTTAAGCTTAAAAACTCCAATAAACCTACTGTACATTACATAAGACAGAAGGAGTAAGGGATGAGCTGGTAAACATTTGGCAGTTAAAGACCCAGATGTTTTCTCCTTATTTGGTGGAGACCAAAAAAGATGAACCTTCTTTCTTTTTCTTTTTTTTCCAAATCTGATTCTGACCACATTTGGAGGTGGCTTGACATGCAATTCTAATGTTATTTCTGCAGCCACAGAGACTGCCAAATGTCCCACAGCACAATAAAATGACTGGAGGGACGCTCATCAACTGTTCCCTCTAGTTCTTCCGTGTGGCACCATCACATCTCTTGCTGCCCGTTGATTTCCCCGGTGCTGGCAGACTACGTCGGCGGGAGCAGAGCCGAATTGTCTCCAGAGTTCCATCCCGACTGTCCACTCTCATTGTCTTGTTTGTGGTCTGATAAATAGTAAATTTATCAATGCTGCGTTGAGGCCATTGTCTGGCAAAGGCATCAATGGAGGCGACACCCAGATCCCCTTGGACCACCGATACACAATCACTTTTTATTTCAATGTTCCATGCTGCAGTCATGGTGGACTTCCCTGTGCAGTGAGAGGTCCACAAGGAACTGACAGGTGGAAACATTTAGTGGGTGGCTTGACCATTTTAGACTGCTCCGGGGATCTGTGGCTGACGTCACATCTGATTTGAGCAGTCAGAGCGTCCAGCCTGAAACACATCTGTAGAAATCCAATTGGAATTGCATTTCAAACCACCTCCAAATGTGGTTTGAATCTGATTAGAACAAAATCGGATTTGGTGTTTTTTTGCTGTTCAGACTTCCGAAAATCAACGTGGATACAATCAAGTCAAAAATGGATTTGGACTGGCAGTCAACAAGGCAAAGTGTCAATAATTATTAACTACTAGCAGTCACTATAATGTGGTCCCAACTAACTTATACTGGTGGCTAATTTAACATAAAACAACATGCTGGATTTACAAGCTTGTCAAATGTAATATTTGCAATCCACTAAGTAGCCTAATTAGTTATCAATAATTAGAGTGTAAGAAAAAGTGCATGTCCTGCTGAAATGTAGTGGAGTGGAAGTATACAGAGACAATGGAAATAGCCGTGTAAAGTATTTATAGCTCTTCTTCAGTACAGTGCTTCTTTCCTTCCCTCTCTGAAATACAGGAGATTATATGGTTGCTAGTGAGTTTTTTATATCCCGCTTCTTGTCGTTATTTTACCAGGATTATTTTTTACACCCATAGTTCAAATTTCAGGCACACTGTCTGGTCTCTGAGGGGCTCTTTTGCCCCAAGGCCCCACACACATCCCCTGCTAATTTCCTGAAGTGTTAATCAAGGTGAGAAACTTGAATGAAAAACCAACCAGCCAGCGGGCAGAAAGATCGCAGCCAAACAGCTCTGAGTCACAGCGCCGTTTCTTTCTTTCCTTTACCCTGCACACAGTCGCTCTCCTCTCCCTCTTGTCCCCCATCCTCATGCCAGTCCCCCCTTCATGTGAGAGTCTGTTCCTCTGATCTCCTGCCTGCGATTCGAAGCTCTGGGCACACTTGGCCATATCAGTCCCATGGGGCCCGTGTACTGTCAAACTCTCGAGGGGCCGTCTTGCCTCCTATCTTCCTTCAACTCACCGCCACTCAACAATGCTCATTCGAAGGAAGCTCATTTATTATGTAATGCCGTCTTTCATTATTCATCCGCTGAGCTTCCATTAACATGCAGGGAGCTCATCCGTTTCCACCGTGTTCGACAGCAGTGAGCCGTGTGTTTGCCACCTTAAATGCTAATAGTTGTCACGCTGTATGTCATACAGCTCCCTGCAGACCAGATACGACACTTGCAATTCATGCCAAGTGTTAAATCTTTTTGAAGTTTTCCTTTCTAATGGCTTGGAAGTGAGTCTACGTGTGCCAGTGAGTGAGTGTTTAAAGGACTTTAAATGTGGGAATTTTAAGTCTTTTAAGCAGCTTAAATAAATGTGAGCCTTTGTATAGTATTCATTAACCCTTGTGTATTAATTACTTGTGTAGACTCATGAACTGGCAGCCCACTTTTAGATGCTATCTATCCATGGGATGAAGCTATGTGCACTCAAAGCCAGCACGCTGTTTATAGGACGTGACCTTAGCTTTCTCTTTAGACTGCTGTCTGCTCATAATTTTTTCTGTCCGGGCGACTTGAGCCAAGCGATGTGGTTGAGTGTTGGATTGCCTCCAAAAAGTGTCCTTTTATTGATTTGAGTCTTTTATTGCACCATCAGTAGCCATCAGGGCTTTTGTATTTTTATTATACTTCTACATTAAATTGCTTCACAGAAAGAAAATGTAGTTAACTCAATTGTTCAGCAGTGTTTAAAGTTAAATCAAGCTGCTATTGTTTTTGTCTTAAACTATCTGAAAGACTGAAATATTAATCTATATGGATTTGGATCCATTGCACTTTGAATTATTTAAAAGCCTAATTACATTTGATCACTGTTTACTTTGCACTTCTAAAGTTATTACCCAGAGATCTTACTGGAGGATGTGGGTGGTGGGAGATTGAGAAAGGTTTGGGCAGTGACACTTTTTCTATTCTCATTTTGGTTGAAATCAATAAGATGGTTAACTAAAATGTTAAGAGGGGAACTTTATACACACTATGACTTCACTCTGAAGTTTAAAAGAGACTGTTTGATGTTGTGGATAAAAGAAATGGTTAGAGACGACTAAGAAAACTTTGAAGTGGTTGCCAAGTTTGTTCTTATTTGTTTTCAGCTTCAACTGAGTTTGAATCTCTGGATAACACCAATAATTTTTTTTAATCTTTGGAACTTTAAACCAAACAAGCCTCCAACCGAAAGCTCATTTTACAGAGTAATTAGTTTAATGAGATGTGACACAAAGATACTTTGGAAGGCACTTTCAAGAAGACTAGATAAATATCTCCTTAAATTGATTATTGACGATCAACAAGGTTTTGTACAAAAAAGACAGGGTTATCACAACATCAGACGAGTACTAAATATACTACATGAGAGACACAATGCAAGAGACACAGCAATGCTGTCTGTAGATGCATGTCAAGCATTTGATAGAATAGAATGGGATTACTTGTTTGAATTGCCTCCAAGATACAGGTTAGGTGAAAGTTTTCTCAAATGGATTCGTTTACTGTACACAAAAGCACAGACTGACCTAACTTGTCGACTTTGGACTTCTACAAGCAAGGAGAGCTGTTGCACTATGTTGGATGCTCCCACATTGAGAATGTGGATAAAGGGACTTTCAGAGTGTATTGGCTTGGGAAGGCTAATGTACAAAAAATAAATAAATAAATAAATCTTTGGAACTTTAGTGGGTGGTTGCCTTGAGTCTTGCATGCTGCAATAGATTGCAAGTCAGAGATCGATAATTCCTTGTCAGTACTCCCACCTTGAATATGGACACCTGCAGCAAACTGACCGCCAACTCTCTAAACTTCAGAAGCATCTACAGAGGACCTACATCAGTTACCACTGCACACACTGTTCTCATGAACAGTTATTCCTAGGGAAAAAATATATATCCAACAAACTGTCAGTTTATGTAAAGTTAGCATACAGACCTTGGACAAGTTGAAGGCTTGATCGGAGGGGGAGGCAGATGGGACCAACCCAGGACTTTGACTCAGGAGATCAGTGTCTGTGCAAGTTCTTCTTTAGTTCTTCTTTAGTAATTACCTCCAACAAGCAGGGTATGTTTTCACCGTCATCTGTCTGTCTGTGGACAAAATAACTCAAAAAGTACTGCACGGATTTGGATGAAATTTTCAGACCACGTGTCTATTTGGGACAAGGAACATGTGATTAGATCTTGGTGGTGATCGTTGATCTGGACGTGTTTCTTTCAAACACGTTGATCTACCAACGTGTTTGAAACAGCAACAGTGACATTTTTTAAAACAATGGCCTTTAATTGTAGGATATTATATGAACTGCATTGCATACCTATTTGAAAACATGAGAATACATTGCACCTTTAGCGAGAAGTAAAGGTGTGGATGTTGTTTTCTTCTCTGTCTTTGCTCATTCAAATATCGTACAACAGCTCAAAATAGTGTAAACAGGTGCCAAACGTTGTGTGAACCACAGCCTATAGCATAAAGTTTGGGAACTTGTAAGTATTATACATGATTTCTCAATAGATTAAACGCTGTGTTGCTGTGACGTGTGTTTATGTTGGCAAACTCTGGCTCGATGGGTCTTGCCTGAGTTTCTTACTTGAATGAACAATTGCATTGCACTTTGCCGTGTTAAAGGTTGTTTTTTTTCTTACTTCCAAGCATATTGCATTACAGCACTAGTCTGCTGTTGCTTCTCTGAAAGAGACTTTTTCTTTACCTTCCTGCACCTTTGTGTGACTAACTGTAAATCTTTTTTAACAGTTGGCCTCTATTTTGATTTTTTCTTTCATGGTGCACAGATTACTTTTAGTCTTTGAACCTATGCACCTGAGACATCCGCTTTGAAGCAAATAAGTGCAGACATCTTCACCCCCATGTTTAAAAGTTACCGTGCTATGTGTGAAATTGTGACATTAACTTTGCAAAATGATCACAAGTCTTTTCTGTGATAAGAGAAACAAATGTGCTGCTTTGATCTTAACCATTAACAGATACTCTTCCCAGAGATCAAGTTAATGTCATTAAAAAGAGACATAAAGAAGCTGAAGTGAAAGATGTACAAGGCAGTTAACTACAATATTTTGTGATATCTTAGCATACTGGTGATACATTTCCTTTAGTTTTAAAGGTGAGAGTGATGCTTCTCTTTTATATATGGTCAGATGTGGTTGGGATTGTATTTTCTGCAGTTGAGGAAATGAGAGTTTCCTGTGCAGGGAGCTGGTCATCCCTGGTGTTTAAGCATAAAGGACGGAAAGGTCAGATGACAAGCTGTGAATGTGACTCGTGTCTTTGTAAAGTTGGTAATGGAAAAGTTGGGATCACAGTCTTCTGTGTAAAGAGGTCAGACGAACAGTACAGTACCTGAGCCAGAATGAAAGCTACAATGTCACGGGAGATCAAGCGCTCTCCTGTCAAGGCCTCTGGCCCAGATTGCCACAGTGCGGGCCTGTCACGAGGTTACACGGCATAGGCAGGAGGTGCTTTTGAATGCATACCCAGGGACCGACGGGGGTCAACACTTTGCGCTTCTAGCTCTTCACTTTAAGGAGGTATCCAAAGGACCTTGAAGGGCTAAAAGTGAATGCTAGCGTTTGCTGCCATGGCCTTGGACAGGAGAGGCATCAGAATGACATATAGAGTCTGACGGCAGCCTTAAGCTGTCTGTTGGCCTGGGACATCCTGCAGAGCACGAGAGCCCACCTGGGGCCAAGGCAAAGAGTTTGACATGCCGCTGCCCCTTCTGCAATATTGATGCCCATTGCAAAGTGTGAAGAGGCTGTCTGAACTGCCCATTGTGGTGGATATAACCAGGAAAAATCTTTGGGGCCCTCTGTGAAATATTGCCTGGGGGCCGTTCTACATCTTAACCAACTTAGAAGTGTCAGCAAGATCGCCTGTAGGACCACTTTCATTGTAGTGTATTGTAAATATATTTATGTAGACCACAGGGAGTATAGTTATTGTTGTTACAGTAGCTAACTATGATCTCAACAAACAAAAAGCCAGATGGTGTCAGCTCAAACAGGCTTTAATTACATTTTGTGTATGTGTATGGGAAGTCAATGCACCCAAAGGAAGGGGATTTTGAAAAGCTCTACAGTGAAGTAAGAAACAAGTTTCTTTTAAATGTCATGATGGCAAACCAGATTTTAAAGGTCCCTTATTGTAAAAGTGAGTGGAAACTGTGTCTTTAAATGAAGTTTTAATACTGTATATAGGTAGAAAGTGATGCTAGAGTGCAGGAGACCCAGACACACTGGCCAGTCAGTGCAGGCTTTTATTCAAGAGGGGGTTTAAAGAGACAGGTGCTGAAATAGAGTGTTTCAGGCAGAGCATGAGTATAGATATATTAACTGCCTTTAAACATTGAAACCTAAAATAGAAGTATTAACCTGAAAATAGGTAAAATGTGTCCCTTTTAAGACTGATATCAGCCCTAGTAGTTGGATGGACTGGATGGAGTAAAGGAGGAAGTAGTGTGATGTTGTTACAGAGCAGGAGTTGGCAATCTTTTTGTAATAAAGTGCCATATTAAAGTTTTCTTGCTAATTAGTATGCTTGATCAACATTAAATTCAACATGGGGTTTAATTATAACAACATATTCAAATTCAAATTTCCAACTGATTCCAAAAAAATGTTATACTATTCATATAGGTAACATGCATCACATTATTAAAAAGAAAAAAATATCCAGAGAATTTGTAATTCTGTGGCTATGCTAGCACCATACATTAACCATACATGCTGCACAATGCTTGCATGCTTCCAATGGCTGTGAAAGAGGAGATTTGGCACTTCGACATTTCCTGCTTGCTGGTGTGCTGTTTTTTATTCTGACCCCTGTTACAGAGTCAGACAAACCTCTGCTTTTGACAGAGTAGACAGTGTTCACTTTGTTTCGCATCAATACCCTCCATCATTTTTCAACAGTGACCACAAATGTTCCCAATCGTAGCCATGTGATTCGTCTTTTAACCACAGAGATCATGACACAGTGTGTTATTTTGAACTTCATCTAATACTCTGTATGCTTTTGGAGAAACAATGGCAAATGATGTTGTCCTACCAATAAAGCTGTCGGATCAGAAAACACTGCAATTAAAAATGTTTGTCATTTGTTTCAGAGCGCAGATTATTTTTGAACAAAGCGTTCTAGATACTATACTGATTCACATATCTTGCTTTATACTTTTGGCCCTTTTGAGAATATTGGACTCAATGATAAATGTATTACATCAGGACAAAAAGGGTTTTATTATTACTACTATTAACATTTCACCCAACAAGGAGCACAATACACATGTATGGCATGACTCAAAGGTATTTGCATGTGTTCAATTATTGAGTCAAAGGTGAAAAAAAAAAGTGTTTGAAGACTGTCTTTTTCTTCTTTTGTGGAGGTAATATGGAGAATCAAGACCATGCTGCAGGCTGAGCTTTGAGGTAATGTATAGTGCTAACCAGTTAGTATCACCACAGAGTCCTCAGGGGGTCACCGGGTGCCACTGCACTGTCTGACAAAAGCCTCATCAAACAATCATCTATCCGTCCTTTGTGGTGAGTTACTGTGTGCAGTGTCCAAAAGAAGTGACAACCTTTCACATAAAACCGATGTCCTCAAAGCTCCCTCCATCATGCGAGGAAGACTTTTAAAAGCGCTGACTCCCACAGCGAGTTCAGGCACTTAACTGCGGAGGTCACACCTTCACATCACAACAAAGATGTCTGACAGACGGTGCCAAAAGGAAAATGGATTCTGAGACCCGGCTTTGTCTATGATCTCCCACGAGTACCTTGGGCCATCCCTGCAGGGGAGGGATGCAAACTTTCAGATGACAAGGATGGATTTGATTTATAAGAAAAAGGACTGAACGTTAAATTTAAAAAACCTGTCCCATCTATCAATTCATGATAGGCATATGAGCTTTAACGACATAACTCCTTTCCTCCTTTATGAAATACGCCTACATTTTTGATGTGTGTGAGATATATCTGGAGGTGACTTTTTGGTGCAGAGAATTGTAGTGGGAGTTTTTTTTTTT